>CALNHX010000329.1:253682-366552 GCA_940337035.1 Agriotes lineatus | reverse complement strand
GCCGCTACGATAAAATTGTCGCCTACGGCCAGATTTTAACCCATGTCCACCTGGTTGCTAAGCAGAGAACAAGCCCACTCAACCACCGAGGTAATATTAAAACCATTTAAAATAATATTACTCCCAATATTTTTGTAAAAATCTAACTGCGATTTTTTCAAACACTAGTATGTCTTCCGAAAAAAAACTTCTGTGTAAAAAGTGATAGACTAAAGTTTTAAAATACATATAGGTATAAAGGGTGTTAATTAAGTACGTAGACAAACTTTAAGGGGCGATTTCTTGATCAATTCTAAGATAAAAGGTTGATACAAACATGGGCCCTAAACGGCTTCGTTTTCAAAATACAGGGTATTGTAGTTTAAACAAATTTTTTTTTTCAAAAATTTCGAAAACGGCGGAAAGTATTCTGATGAAACTTGGTGTAGGTTAGTATTTCATAAAGTGGCATTGTTTGGTCTAAATAAATTTAATTTATTTCAACCAGTGGCGTTCGTCGAGGCCACCTCAGTTACCTTATTTTAGAAAAACTTGGTACGTCACTGTTTTTTAGCCAAAAGTTTTGTAGCTGTTGTAGGATTGTTATTAAATAATATTTAAAAAAAAATCTTTAAGCTGTATTTTGCAAAGGAAGCCGTTTAGATCTGATTAAAGTCCAATGAACGAAATTACTGTTACAGATGTTTCTGTTTTTCTCGAGAAAGGTATATTCTATTAAAAAGATGAAAGATACATCATTTTTTTCTGAAATAAGGTAACTGAGGTGGCCGCGATGCACGCTACTGGTGGAAATACATTAAATTTATTTCGACCAAACAATGTCACTTTATGAAATACTATCATACAGCAAGTGTCATTAGAAAATTAGAATACCTCGAGGCGTTTTCCAGATTTTTGAAATAAACTTTTTTTTATATGAACTTTAACACCCTGTATCTTGAAAACGAAGCCGCTTAGGTCCTATGTTTATATGAACTTTTTATCTTAGAATTGATCAAGGAATCGCTCCTTAAAGTTTGTCTACGTACTTAATTAACACCTTGTATATTAATTTTTGGGCTTTGAGGAAATCTTTGTAAAATTGTAGATCATTGCATAATGCATGCTCGTGTTCTATGAAATTTAATTTTTACTAAATAATTATCAAATTTCCTCGCAAAACAGAAAAATCTGGTGTGATACACTCACACAACTTCCTTTTACAGTGTTCTTATAATTAGCCAAAAATTTGATTTTTAATTTTTAAGCATTTGCCAAAAATTTTCAAAGTTTCGAATTCTACAAAAACGGTACAAAATAGAGCGTTAGTTGAAGAGACAATTTTTTTCTACAATTTCAAGCTGAATTAAAAAATGTAATAATATACCGGCTGTTGTATTTAAAATAGGAGTTAATAAAAAAAATAGAAAAAAAAACAAAAGAAACCCATTTTAGAAGTATTCAACTGGAAAATCACCTACCTCACATCAATACACATTAAAAATGTAATAAAGATATAAAGTTTGAAAAAAATCGTTAGAGCCGTTTTTGAAAAAATCGAAAAAAATTGAAAAATCGCAAGAGTAAACACCTACTTCCGGTTATGCGATTTTCTTCAAAAGCTTTCTGTTTCATCTACATAGTACATAAAACTTATATATGAAGTTTCAACCCCATACCTCTTTTCGTTTTTGAGATATTCTGTTCACAGACACACAGACAGACAGACAGACTAATGAAAAAAAAAATGTTTTTTGGGATTAGGGGTTAAAACGTGAAGATCTGTTGAAAACTCAATTTCGAATTTTTGGGGTGAATCCAATACTTCCTTTATCGTAAAAGGAAGTAAAAAACGTAAGAGTAAAGTACCACTTCCAGTTGCCCCATTTTAACCAAAAATCGCTGGGATCTCTGAATTTATATTAGAAAAGATGATATTGTTGGATTCCGGAAGGTCCCAACGATTTGGGGTTTTGAAGTTTACTCCACCAGGGTAGCTGTTAGTAAAGAAGGGCTCCGGACTCCTCGTGGTCCAAGACTGGTGCTGGCGATTATTACTCGCTGACCACTTTGGTTTAAGATTGGCGCTGGTGATTGTCACTCACCGACCACTGTGCATCGAAGTGCTGCCAATCTGCGGGCAATTACCCGAAATGCGGACATTTCAGACATTTGCGGGTAATTACGCGGGTATTGAATATTACGGGTAATTTCGGGTATTATGAAGCTGAAGCCTCGGCTGAAGCTACCCTTTGCTTTATTTCTTCAAGATTTCAAACGTAAAAAACAATATTAAATAAATATCAATAGCTTTCTACCCCATTTGATTCTAAAAAGAACATTTTACATTTTTATTACTTTATTAATGTGTACTGATGTGAGATAGGTGATGTTCCAGTTGAATATCTCTAAATTTGTATTATTTTGTACGGTTACTGTAAAATTTGTAATTTTTGAAAAAAATTTGAGAAATGCTTATCAATTAAAAATCAAATTTTTGGCTAATTATAAGATTACTGTAAAAGGAAGTTGTATTTTTAATAAAAATAATTAAATTTGAGTTCTATTAAGTTATGGAGTATTAAAATAATAAACATTAAAAATAAAATTATTTGAATTCGCGGGCTTTCTGCTGTTTTGCACTTGCGGGTAAAATCGGGTACTTTCGGCATCTGTTGTGGATATTCGGTAATTTTACGAACGGTAGCCCTGGTGCATCGATCTCGGTGAACTGGTTCTTCACTAGTCGATTCTAAACCGTATTGGCTTAATTGCACTTTGTTACTACACTTTGACGTAAATTCAATAAAACAACCAAGTTAAAGAATAACTAATACTTTATTGAACACGAATAGGGTGGAGTAGCGTGGTGTTAGGATTAACACCACCGTGGAGTAGCACCCTTACCGGGACGAAGATACAAATTGAATGTACCATCGTTTTGGGCTGCGTATACAGTGAAATCTCCCATAAGCGGACACGTACGGTGCCAACGTTTTTGTCCGGTTATTAGAGGCGTCCGCTTAAGAGAAAAATCCATTTTTATGTTTAAAAAAGTTGTATTATGCAAAGGTATACGCGCTAACAATACAGACAAGAATATAAAATAATTGAAACAAAGTTATGTAATAGTTGTTACAAAATCTAAAACACTTGTTTGACGTAAGGGTTTTTCTGACTGTTTATTATACTTTCCGCATGTATTTCTAAATATTTTGACAGTTTGAATACTTTAAAGTCATTACTTTCTTTAGCAAAGCATTTAAAAAATTTCACTGTTAATGCTTCCGTGTGGGTCTTGATTACATTCTCACAAATTTCTAAGTCGCCATCGTTTTCTAATTCTGCCAAATGCACATCAACGGCAGCTGATTCACCTGAAATTTCGGTTACATCATTTTCCTGGCTTATTTCCTTGTTAATGTTTATAAATTCATCAGGGTCGACGTCTTCGATTTCTGGAATAGTCCTATACAGTTCAGCAATATTACTGATAAGGGTAAATCGTCCTCTGGTTGGAATTGATTACACTGGCGTAACTTGATACCCGCAGACTCCGCGGTCGCGGGGGCCTTGAGCCTAGTTTTCTTATTCTTTCATTCAATAAAAGCAAGCAGGAAAAATTCTTGCTATTTTTATTTTTATCATAATAGGCTGCCCACGCAAAAGGCAAATTAGTTTTGAATGCAGGCCTCTAAAATCAAGCGATATGGATTGTTTTGTAATAATATCGCGAATAGGGTAATGAAAGTGTCGAATTTCCTGCAGTCGTAACGCTGATTTGAGTTGACTTAATACCGCCCGTATTGCAAAAGAATTCTATATTTTAACATGATCATTAAATGTTGGATTTATGGATTGTTTTGACGCCTTACGACATTAGCTGGGCCTGCATTTTGAAGTGTCCGTACAAGAGAGATTCACAGTCTAAAAATTGTCGAAAAATGGTGTCCGTGTCCGTTTAAGAGAGTGTCCGGTTAATAGAGAAAATTTTATTAGTAAAGTTAATGCAAGCAAGTTGGTTCCCAACAAAATGTCCGTGTAAGAGAGGTGTCCGCTTATTAGAGGTGTCCGGTAAGGGAGATTTCACTGTATACCAAAAAGAGGCTGTAAATTAAGATTATCTCCTAATGTGTCAAGGTAATGGCCTAAATGTCTGATATTCCCCATAACTGTCGTTTTATCTAATTATGAGTGAAGAAATTTATTGTTTGGCTGATGCAACAATATAAATGTTCAGGTCTATACATTACATTGTGTGGTCTGTAGAGAGGACGCAGGCACTCAGATAGACTCGCAGACATCACTTTGAAAACCATTTTTTTCTGAATCGGAAGACATGAAAACTGATAGTTCCGCAAAAATCTCTAGTTTGAAAATCAAATCATCATCTACTATACTTGATTTTACGGAGTATTGAAATTGCTCTTAATGAACGATTTGATACCACTTACAGCTTTAAAAATATTTTTCGTTGTAAATTTTTGAAGAAAAAAACCACATTTAGTCTAAATCCCGTGGGGATTTTACCCGAAAAAACCCAGTGGGATTTTTGGGTCTGGGAAAAATCATGCCAACCCTGCTAAAATGTAGAATTGGTCTTCATGAGCCCTCACGAGCGGTAGATAAAAAACATGATTTTTTCAGGTAAAGTACCTTTTCTGTTACAAATAGGAATTTGAAAGTATCGTCAATCAAAGTTCAAAATGTAAAATTATGGTCGCATTCAAAATTTAAGAAATATTGATTTACATTTATGTAGTGATGTAAAAAACGCGTTTTTTAAATCGAATAAAAAACCTAGAAAAAAACGGTTTTTTTGTTTGTTTTTTATTCATTTTTGTAATTTGCGGCACGTTTTGGTAGGTATGTTTGGCGGCATGTAAGCAAACGACAAAGTTTAAGCTTATTTTAATTTTACATGCACTTTAAAGTTCAAGAAAACTACAGCACATACTAGACAAATGTTTAATAAACAAAAGTAACATTTTATGCCTACTGCCTACTCGTATTACGTATTACTCACAGAACAGCAAAGCGTATGCATGCGTCTATGCGAGCACCCCCGCCCCACCCCTACTATTGGAAGTTGCTTTAAGCTGGACCCAGCTCTGAAACTGTCGACCTGATCGACGAATCAAGTTACGTTAGCGATTCATCAGAGTCATCAGACAGTGGCATGGGCGACGTAAACTGTATGGATACTGACTCCGAGTCAGTTGAGGAGTCAGCCATGTCTGTTAGCGAGTAATTTCTGCATTATTATAATTTCTACAGGGCGTTAGGGAAGTCGACGGAAAAATTTCTAGGGGTGAATCCTTGTCCCAAGATATGATGATTTAACTCAACTTACCTATATACAAAGTTGCTTAGTTTAGCCGCTAGAGGGCTTTAAAAATTATTAATAATAATAATGGTGAGACACTAACACCCCATGAAGGAGCTTGGCCTGCAAAGCGGAAGGTCAGAGCTTCCATATCCTCACTCTCACACCCGGCTGTCGCGTGTCAAATTCATGACACGTGGTGATGTGGTGAGCATCACGCACTAGACAACCGCATTATTACCCATTATTCCTTCGAACGCAGGTCCCCAATTATTTAAAGCAACTAGCTTTTTTAAATGTTTTAACCTCCTGTATAATCACTACCAATTTTTTTTCTGGGCAGTTATCTTAATATAGAAGCTATTCACTCTCTTAAAAAATTTTAGTTGGGTAATCGGTTTAGCCACAAAAAATACTTTCTAAATTCCTACAAGCCTAGTGTTAAGTTAAAATTACTGATTCAGGCTTGTAGGGATTTAGAAAATATTTTTTGTGGCTAAACCGTTTACCCAACTAAATTTTTTAAAGAGAGGAAATAGCTTATAAATCAAAGTAGCTATTCACAAAAAAGTGATTATACAGGGGGTTAAGAAAATATGGATGGATAATTAATTGTAACAAAGTTTTTAAACACCCTGTAATTTTCGAAATTAGGGTTTATTCCACAAAAAGCTTAAGTTTACTGGTAAAAACGCATGGCCCAAAAATGAATAAAATCGATCAAAGATTTTTCGACTTATTTGAAAAAATTTAAAAAGCTAATCTTTAGACATATTTCCGTCGACTTCCCTAACACCCTGTATATCCACTTTGGCTATTTTTCTATTTTTCTTTAGAAATATTTGCTTTTTTTTGTTATTATAAATTCTATAATTCACTTTACCTACGAAATGTATTATTTTTATTTAAAAATATCTGTTTTTTGTTTTTCCAAACAAATTACTTGTTGTTATTCACTACACTTTAATACTGAAAAAACGCATTTAAGAAAACAGACCGCTTGTTTTTCTTACAAAAAAAACAGGTTTAAAAAAAACGGTTTTTTTTTTGGTTGCATCACTACTTTTATGAAACCATGTGTACTATAGAGCGTTTCAGGGTGACAAGACAGCGTGGAGAGGATAGGGAATGCTTTCCATATGGGAATTTCGCTCTGACGTTGCCAGTTCTATGCAACGGGCGATGGTATCATCATTAATCAGTTTGGGAAAGTATAATTTGGAATTCAGAAACCATTATTTATACAGGGTGATTTATAATAGGTGTAAAAAAACTTTGTTGTTTTGTTCGGGAAGTAATTTTAAGATAAAATGGCATATGGACATTGGTCATATTCCAGTTAGTTACAGAACTACAACAGATGTAAATTTTATTGAATTAGTAATGGTTGTTTAAGAACAATTTTAAAACATAAGTTAAAAAAATGGAATATGACCTATGTCCATATGACATTTTTATCTTAAAATTACTTCCCGAACAAGATGGTAGTGTTTTACACCTATTATATAGATATAGATCACCCTGTATAAAGATTACAATTAATTAATACCTATATCTTATCATTTTTAAAACTGAAATAATTTACTGCACATCAGAATTTACTTAGTTACTTGCGAGAATTAAATATCATTGTACTCAAAATTAAATCTTTGGTTTAACGTCTGCTATATGCATCAAATTGGTTCTTAACTATAGCTATAATGAGGGTAACAAATTTCTACTTCCAACATTTTCCAGTTGCGATTATTTTTAGATAGTGTTCTATACTTTTATCTATTGTTATTGCTTTTATTGTTATTTATTGTTGTTTTGACCGCTCAATGGAAGAAATTGTTAAACGGAAACGTGAAAAATCTTTGCAAGTTTCAGAAAAGCAAATACTAATGAATCTTAAATCAGACTAACGATTCGATGTCCAATATAATCAAAAAAGTGTCCGTGAGACGAGTACACTTCACCAGCTGGATTACTTCCTCCAAGAAAAAGGCCCAAAAAGCGCAAAATTGTTACATCCCGTTAAAACAAATACGACGGAAAAATGAAGAGTGAAATTCGCAGAATAGTGCACCAGTTTTATCGGGAAAATATACCGCCTACAATAAATCCTGTGTTAGCTGCAGTAAATGGAAATGCAAATTTGCCTAATTTTTCGCGCGCAACAATGCATCGCATACTGAGTGAGATGGACTTTGTATATGAAAAGCGTGGCAGAAAATCTATTTTAATTGAAAAGCAAGAAATAATCTCTTGGCGTCATCGTTATTTACGCGAAATTCGTAATAATCGTGAAGTTGGATACAATATCGTGTATTTGGATGAATCGTGGATAATTTGTTGGAAGATATAGAACCAATTATTATAAATATTAGGATGTCGGCGGGTACCCGGGTACATTTTCAGGACCCGGGTACCCGACTAGTAAATTATGTAATTTCTAGAAAGTCAGTCTTTTGCGGAGATGATAAAAACTTAAAAGCAATAGAAATGCGCTCTAGAAAAACATGACCAACCAGTAATAACCAGAATCACCCCATCCCATACCGCGTAATGTTTCTTGTTTGATCTAATAAATCCGCTTCACAGAAATATTCAACCCATCAATAGTACCATTAAATCGCGTCAGTATGGGATAAAGTAACATACACATCCTCTGTGTGATTTTGATGCTGTTACGAAAATTTCGAATAAAGTTACGTACTTACTTGAATTTGATAGCACTTTGAAGTGTGAAAATATTTACAAATAACAGACGACTTGCAATTTGAATTGGGGAGTAGGTACTATTTCAATTTAGTTCAGTTTAAAACTCGCGGCGTAAAGAAAGAAATTGTAGCTACCCCAGATGTTCCGATGTACAGTCGTATTCATTAAAGTGTTGTACAGCGTTTATGCTTTGTGAATATAAATTAATTACACAAAGTTCAAAAAAGCCTTGTGTATACGAATATTTTGAAAGTATACATCTAGGTCTATCCAGTTAATGATACAGTGTGAGTCTTTGTTGAGTAATAACACAACCACAATTAAACTTACAACTGCTGTTGTACAACACATTTTTGAACACGACTGTACGTTAACATTTTTGTTATATATTTCGGGTACCCGAGGGTACCCGGGTACTGTTTTCGGGTACCCGGGTTTGATTTTAGACCGGGTACGACATCCCTAATAAATATAACTGATTTAGATAGTGATAGTGACATTAATAGTGAAGTGAACAATAGTGACAACGAGTAGTGACACACAAATTGTACAATTTTTAAAATTTACAATTAAAAATTATAATCAGTTGCTGTTTTTTCCAATTTCTATTTTAAATGTATAAACTCGATTGCCGTGAAACACATATTCGTTTTATTTATTTTTACCGGCTATCAAATCCACTAAATTTGGCGAATTCTATGCTTGTTAGAACCTAATTACTTCGACACGAAGTGTACGAAGTATTGAAATTCCCTCATATCGAAAACCACTCTGAGTCAAATATCTCTAAAATTCGAGCCAACCGACTAATGAACCCACTATATCAAATCTCCGTCTCGGCGGTGCGGATCTTTTGGTGAAGATCCCAGCCCACTAGATCAATCCCCCGTATTGGGGGGTGCCTAAACGTGCTGTGCGGGGGATGTATGTTTGTATGTGTACACGATTCCGGTCGCCAGGAACCTTCCTGAAGTCTTGGATCGTTTTCATACGATAGGTCCTCCGAAAATGAAGACAACATCAACTTTCGAGCTATGGTCGTCGGCAAAAAAAAATTGTTTTTTGTTTTTTTTTAAAAAATAAATAACTGGTTCATAGCATTTCATTGTATTAGCGAAACGGAGTGATGCTGAGTATCGAAGTATTCTTGGAAAGCACGGAAGGGCGCTTTTCTTGGGTTGGTGGTACCGTATATTTTATTCATTAAAAAACTATGACAAGTTCCGATTAAAAGAAATATGTGTTTATGTAACGGAGATCCTACTGTACGTAATTGTTTTGTTCATAAACTTGTTCGATGGCCACTGACAAAACGTAGCAGGTAATGAGGGATTTCTCTATTACAATAGCCGAATTTGTTTGTCTGTAATCGGTGCGTTTTTTCTACAGAATACTTTTGTGGAGACATATGGCATCGCTGTTTGTTGCTGTTTGCCATAAGGCCCTGCACTGTCTAGTCACCCAGAGACGCAGTATTCATGAAGTACTTTTGTGGTAACACGGTTTATAAAATCCAGCCCATATTTTTGAAATTTTGCATGGGGCATAATTTTATATTTTGAATAAGAAGCACCAGCCTCTGCACCGCAAGGTAAATGAGGTTACAGATAATACAATACATACAACTTTACTTACAGATACCTTCACATATTTGAAAAAGAAATAGTAGTTTGTATACCAAGGCACTGAAGTGTAGCTTTTTATCACGAATTTGGATTTATTTGCCTTGTCCTACGGGCCTCTGCAACTAAATCCACATTCGTGATAAAAAGCTAAACTTCAGTGCCGAGGAGTACATTATGTTTTATTTTATTTGAAATCGAGAAATCGTGAAATGACAATATTTTAACCAACATTTGTAGGTTATGTTAACGTCGGTTGACGTTTATCAGTCGCCTCGCCATCTACAAAAAAGTCGTAAAACAATGGATTACTTTTAATTACGATTTCTCGTATTTTAATGACGATTTCGAGGTACTTTAATGCCGATTTCAAATAATAGTTATTTACATAAGAGTCAGGAAAATGTTGCATTACTGTCGAGGAGCCATATTAAAATATGAGGCACTTTTGTGCCCCGTATTTTTAAGGCTCCGAGGCAAGTGATACATTTTACTGACGAGACTTGTATTAATTGTTTTCTGAAATCCCCAATTATAGTAAAAATTAATGTTTATTAATTTAATAAATTGAATGGGAAATTTTCTACGTACCTATCTAGTAGTACGTTTCTCTGTTTCTAAGGGAACAGAAAATTAATGTTCAATAAAACTTTCGAAAATAATGTGTAAATGTTTTCGTGACTAGTCAGGGAAATGCAATTTTCGCGCCGCATTTCCGGAGCGAAAATAGTACTTTCGCTCCGATTTCAGAAAAAGTACTTTACCTGAAAAAATCATGTTTTTTATCTACCGCTCGTGAGGGCTCATAAAGACCAATTAAAAATTTTAGTATGTATTAAGATTTTTTACTCAGAATTTTTTGACTAACATCGCCGCGTGTAGTTTGCTCCACAATAAATTCCACTCTGTATAGTGATAACTGATAAAACTGTTACCTATGAAATTTTATATATTATGGTCATAAAATTTTATATATTATGGTCATTCATACAAACGATATACAGTGCCTTCAGAAATGATCGAACGTTTTTAAATGGCCATGGTTATACAACGTATGAATAATATGTTGGTGGCACTGTAAGTGTATGTCAAATTCGAGGTTAGCAGGTTAGGTTTTGCGTCAGTCTGTGTCAAAACTGTTGGAAAACCTATAACCTCGAATTAGAAGACATATAGTGCCACCAACATATTATTCATACGTTATATAGCCATGACCATTCAAAAACGTTCGATCATTTCTGAAGGCACTTTAGTAACTCCTCAATTGTGCTTTCGTAAAATTCTTTGCAATTCATACAATAATGTAAGTAAATTTTTAAGTTGGGTAGAAAGTAGAAACCGTATTACAGTCCATTCATAATAAAAAAATCTATATAATGCTGTGGAAGCAGCTATTGATGACAGGGTTGGCAAAAACCCGGGTTTTTTCAGAAATCATCTGCCCACTGGGTTTTTTCGGGTTTTATTGACTTTTTTCGGGTTTTATTGGGTTTTTTCGGGTTTTAGATAAATTCACTGTTTTTTGGATTTAGGTATCCTATGTAAAAATCTGAATGAATATTAATTTTTATTTTTAGGTAAAAGGTAGATAATAATGGTGAGGCAATAACACCCCATGAAGGAGCTTGACCTGCAAGGCGGAAGGTCAGAGCTACTTGTGTAATTTGTAATTTACTATAAATATGCAAATAAGCATTTTTTAAACAGGTAAATCATGTAAATGGGGTTATATGTATACTTAAAAATAGGTGTATCAAATTATGTTCTGCAGTAAGGGGTTTCCACTGTCCATTGATTCTGAGCGACTTCCTTCAAGGAGATTCCCTCATTCAGTGATTTGGCAGTTTAGAAAATGAGATGTGGCCATCACACAACTTTCTTTTACTGCTTGTAAAATGTTAATTTTGTGACTTTTTCAAAATCGATTACTTCCTAAAAAAACTTTTGACAAAAGTTCTAGTTAATTACCTAATATTAAAACAGTTTGTAAAAAGTATTCACATTATTTTTGTAAAAATTTAATTTTGCGATTTTTCAAAAACTACGTTTTACAAAAAAACTTGTTTAGCAAAAAATATAGATAATTACGAAATATAAAAGAAAGTTTTTATAGTATATTACGTACCTAGGTAGAAAGCGTTTCATTACTGCCGAGAGATTAAGTAGCTAACTGAGATGCGAAGCGTCGAGTTCAACTTTATCTCAAGACAGAAATAAAACTTTTCACCGTTGTATGTATACTATTTTATTCACAACCACTTTATTGTAAACAGGAATTGTAAAAATGGATTTGACAGTTTTTCAAAACTGCCGTTAAGCTAATAATAATACAATGCGGATAAAATCTGTTGCCACGACAGCGGGTGTGAAATGACTACTTCCCACCCGCTGTCATGTAATGGCTCATTTTCCAACTTTTTAAAAGGAAGTAATGCCCTTATTAAATATATGGTTGTGAATAATATATATATATTCCTATTATTATACAGGGTGTCCCGCATAGATTGCATAATAATGCACTGGCGTGTTCTTTGGTCAAAAATAAACAAAAAAGTCCTAATAAACATGGGTCCGGAAATGCTTTGTTTCTGAGATAGAGAGTGTTAAAGTTTTCAAAAAAAAAACCAGCTGCCCCTGGAATAAATAATTTAAATCTAAGTGTGCCAAAACATGATCGTTAATAGCACTAGTAAACCTTCAAAGTTTCATTAAAATCGGTTAAGGGGTTTTTAGATATTGAAGTATTTTAGTTTTTGTCTTAACAGAGACGTGCAAAAATATGGGCTTTAATTTTTTTATTGAAAACGAAGCGAGATTTGAAAAAATCTCAGGAGACAAAAAAGTTGCACTTTTAGTTGCTTTATTAAAACAAATATAGAAATTGCAAAAAATCTCGTGGGCGTTATTTTTTGTGCAAAAACCTAATCGTTATGCCCCCCTGGGCACGTCCCTGGAATTAATACATCAATTGTAATAGTTCCAAGAGATACCTCATAAAGTTATAAACAAACTCTAAAAATTTCATTAAAATCGCTCAAAGCGTTTTTAGATAACATAAAAAAAAATTAAAAAAAAACTTTTAACACCCTGTATCTCAGAAACCAAGCGTTTCCGGACCAATGTTTATTAGGACTTTTTTGTTTATTTTTGACCAAAGAACACGCCAGTGCATTATTATGCAATCTATGCGGGACACTGTATTTTGGGCCCAAGGAAATCTTTGTAAAAATGCAATTGTTTCATAAACTATACCTTCTACAAAGCAACTGTTCAAACAAAAATTGTAAATAATTGCATAATATATGATCCTGTTCTATGAAATTTAATATTTATTAAACAATTACAAAATTTCCCCACAAAAAAAACAAGAGTAAAGTGCCTAATTTTCACCAAAAATCAATAGGCCTTCTGAATTTATATTAGAAACGATGGTATAAATTTTCAGGCCAATCCATTAGATGACAGACAGACTCACAGACTGACAGACATCACTTCGAAAACTGCAAAAATCACTAGTTTGAAAAAAATTATGAAATTGTTATTAATGAATTTATACCACTTACAGATTTAGAATACTTTTTTTAAATTTTTGAAAAACCCAGATTTAGTCTAAAACCCGCGGGTTTTTCAGGTGGGTTTTACCCGAAAAAACCCACTGGGTTGGGCTGGGGAAAATCATGCCAACCCTGATTGATGAAATATTGTTACATGGATGTCGGCGGGTACCCGGGTACCCGGGTCGCCCCGGGTATATTTTCAGGACCCGGGTACCCGACTAGTAAATTATGTAATGCCCAGCCTTTTTCGGAGAAGATGCTAAAAACTAAAAAACAATAGAAATAAGCTTTAGAAAAACACAAAAACGCAGTAATAACAAGAATCAACCCATCCCATACCACACATAATGTTGATTCTTGTTTCACAGAAGGCAATAAATCCACTTCACGGAAATATTCAACCCGTCAATAGTACCACTAAATCGCGTCAGTATGGGTTGAAGTAACATAAACATCCTCTGTGTGATGTTGATGTTGCTACCAATTTCAGATAAAAAGTCACGTACTTGAATTTGACAGCATTTGGAAGTGTGAAAATATTTATGACTTGCAGTTTGAATTGGCGAGTAATATAGGTACTATTTCAAATTAGTTCAGTTGAAAACTCACGGTGGTAAAATGCGTAGATCATAGAGCTTGAACATTGTATAAAAGTACTAAAGTACAAACAAATAAGAAAACAATGTCATCAAAAAAATCGCCTGTATGGAAATATTTTCATTCGCCAGAAAATAATAAGGCAAAATGTAAAATATTCGGGTACCCGGGTTTGATTTTAGACCGGGTACGACATCCCTAATATGTTACAGTTAAGACCCGAATTTAATCAAAACCCGAATTAACTAATCAGAAATCGTTTCAACAAAGCACTTTCGTAAATACTACATAGTTTTAACTAGACTAAACTAGAATTACCCGCATTTTGTTAATTAAACAATAATCTAACTTAACCGAATCCAACCTAGCCTAACTTAATATATCCTAAAGGCTGGTTCATACAACTTCCATTGCCCTAACCCTAGTATTAGCCTTAAGAAGAAGCACGTGTTTATACGGACATATTTTGGGTTAGGAAATTTACCACAGCACAAGGGCAAATGTTTATATTTGGAAAAAATTATTTACACAAGAGTTGCAACTAATTTCAAAAAAATTAAAAATATAACCAGAAACACCGATAACCACAATTTTTTAAATCACACCGATACAGCTTATAGCTTTGGCAAATATAATAAAACAAGGAGACTTTTAATACGTTTAATAGATAGCGATATTTATTTTACATGTATTTACAGATGTTTTAGCAAAACGTGACTGGCAGTCGTTCGCTGCCTCCCTTAAGGAAGCCTTCGTTTGCAACCCCTCCTTAACGGAGTAGGACATGCGCAATTTACATAAAAGTTTCCACATCCTCCGCCCGCGAAATTATGGGCTACTTAATTCTATTATGTACACCTATTTTATTGTTTACAACTATTCCATTATTTCTGGAATTCCCTATTCTATTGTTTACACCTATTCTATTATTTACATATAAACTACTATTTCTGGAATTCCAACTTAATCCTGTCATCTTACTCGAAAACTTTATGGCTACACTCCTATTGTCATTTAAAATCGGTGCCTCAGATGGCCACTTTATTTTTGCGTTTTTAAATGACTCTATGACACTATGCCCTAAATATTTTCTTAGATCTACATTATTAGCACTATATATAAAATTGTTCGCGTAAAATCCCACGTCAGAATTTTTACGTTCATTATTGCAGCCCGGTGATTTATCACCTTCTTGCACCAGAACTACATCTCCCGTCTTTATCGCACGTTCGCGAACAACACAATTTTCTTTGGAAGACAAGTTATCTTGCATTGTTTCTTTAATAATGCTTATCGATTCAGAATTTCTATGTCTCTGTAATTCTGGTTCCGCACTGATAACTGTCGCATGTAACACTGCCTGTACATTCGCGAATACGTTCACTGGTTCCACAGCTACCGGGCCTTGTATTGTGTACCCGAACTTTGTATTTACAGCCATCAGTCTTTCGCCAAGCCTTGTGTTTTCACCAGTAACTACTGCCCAATAATTGTCCGCACCTATTAGCACACTAATCCCTTTAATTACTTCGCGATCGAGAGGCACACAATCTGCTAGCTGCCAATTCTTGAAATCTGCTGAAGTCTTGTTTGGTACCTTTAATGTATCCATACAAATTTCTGGAACTTCTACAGCTTCTAATTTTATGGTGTCCTCGTCGTATTGTCCCTTCAGTGTAATCAACACCCGATTACATAACTTGGCCGGCGCTGCTCCGTTATGTCCAAAAGCAGCAATGCTGAGGTGCTGTTGCCCGATTATTGGTAATCCCAAAAGTCTCGACACCTTTTCCTTAACAAATGTGATTTGGCTTCCTCCATCAATGATTGTCCGAATCAATTTCATGTTGTTATTTTCCTTTCCAGCATAAACACAGGCTGTTTGTAACAAAACGTCTTTGCTTATATTTGTGATTAAGCTGGATACAGTCGTGGAGGTCGATGGACAATTATCGGGGTTCATTTCCGCACTACCTGCTGTTTGGGCAGCTAATCCGTCATTTACATTTTTCACCCATTCAGGATCGCATAAAGTCGTGGCATGGCGCCCCTTACACTTCTTACAAACAATGTATCTATTCCTACAATTCCTAGCGGCATGGTTGGGTTTAGTGCACCGAAAACAATGACCTTTCTTACGCAGAAGATCCTTTTTCTGCTCGACCGCCAAAACGGCATCGCAAACCTCCGTTTTATGATCATTGCTGCAGAAGAAGCATGAGCTACCAGGAACTTGCTCAGTAGCTAATAAATTTGTCGCCGTGCCGCGGAAGACAGGGTTCCGGTCGATTTCAACCCTCGTTCTGGGAACTTGCTGGTCGACTTTCCCTTTTAGAGCAAGGTCCAGGGATTCCAATTCGGTTTTAAGGAACTGTAATAAATCCATCACTTGTCGTTCCGTTCCTTCCTTTGTAAATCCTGATGTCGATGACCTATCTTCGGCTTCCGTAGAAACGGCCTGGGATACATCTGGTGCTTTTCGTCTTTGTTCCCTAAAGAACTCTAATTTCAATTCCGTCGGCAGAGACTTGATTAAAGTCGATTTAACCATCACATTGTATTGTGCAGACGGTACTTCCAGAATGGTCAATGCTCGCATGGCTGACGTAACTATATTATAGTTTTTGCGTAACGTTATTGTGTCGTTTTTTGAGCGCAAAGGTTTGATTGTTAATATGTGTTCGAAGTACTGTTCTATTAAAAGTTCAATATCACCGAACTGTTCCTTCAGTAGGCTGAGTGCCTCTTCATAAAACGCACCTGAAGGTGGAAATCCTTCGATCGCTTCGGCTGCCTTACCAATTACCGACATACGAAGATAATTGAATTTATCTCCCTTATTCAGCTGCCCGTTTTCATGCACACATGATTTGAACTGCTCCCAATATGGTATCCATAGTTTTGGGCTTCCATCAAATTTGATTAGTTCCAAACGTTGCAGTTTTACCATATTATTGGACCCAGTTGATTGCGGCTGCTGTTCCACGTTGTGGCTTGTTGGGCTCGTTCTGTTCATCGTGCTTTGTTTCACCTTTTCCCTCCGATGTTCCAACCTAGCCATTAGGGTGGCTGCAGTTTCTTCGTAGTCCAGTGTGCGTTGTATCTCTTCCTCGAAGTTTTCAGTGATTAATGGCACGTACACACTATCAGCTTCCTTTAAATTGTTACTGCATAACTTTAACTTCGCTATTGCTGTACACAGGTCTTCCTCACTGTAGTCCGTTTCTAAAACAGCCGTTATTGCGTTTACTGTTTTAGTTAATTGCGTACGACATGCGTTTCGACGCGCCTTTTCCATTTTGAGCCACAATTTCACTAACGTTTAAAACACCCGCCGTTACTCGCGATCGCGTTCCCGATACCGATTAAAATCTCCTTGTTCCCGGGTTTCGGCACCAAAATTTGGCAAATATAATAAAACAAGGAGACTTTTAATACGTTTAATAGATAGCGATATTTATTTTACATGTATTTACAGATGTTTTAGCAAAACGTGACTGGCAGTCGTTCGCTGCCTCCCTTAAGGAAGCCTTCGTTTGCAACCCCTCCTTAACGGAGTAGGACATGCGCAATTTACATAAAAGTTTCCACAATAGCAGACCTGGGACAAGAATGAACCGAAATGTTGGAGGCTCATTTACAAAGAGGTGTTGTTAAACAGCAAATACGTGTATTCGTGTGCAATTTCGAATGAATCATAAGTCAAATACAGGAGATGCTGGATAATGTGAACTAATTCAAACCAAGTGTGTTCACATTATCGACATGTTTACATTAGTGAGCGTGATTTTATTTATGAGGAATTGATTAAAAGAAACGTTTAATAACACAATAAAAGAAAACAAAACATTTTGACAGCGCCAAGTAATACATATTTTTAATTAGTAGGAAGATAGGCTGCTATTTTAGACTGCATAAATTTTCCCTTCCAATGCTTTTGCGCGTAATTTACGGAGAACAAAAATATCTGTGTATGATACCTATTTGCATGCAATATGCCTGGCTTATATTCAACAATGGCTAAAAAGAAATGCAAACGCATCCTAAACAACCATCCGATCAACTCAGCTGTGTAACAGAGAGGCATCTCTAGATAAATCGGCAACTAACAGTTGCCAAGAACTGTTTACGTTATCGAGCTGTACAGGTTGTTTACGTTATAGGGCGTTCTGTTTGATCCTATAGTATGAATTTTGTGTTTACATGAGCGCGGTGTTTCCATTATCCGGTGTTTACGTTATCGAGCGATTGCTGTATTAAATGTGCCTAGCACTTTTTAACAATTATTGTTTTTCAAAAATATTCAAAATTTGCCGCATCATCGGCTACTACAGCATGCGCCCCTCTGAAATGTAATTTTATTTTAAACAATTCTTAGGACGAAGTTAAAAGTTGGGTAACTCTCGAGATCAGAACTTAGATGAAGTGGGACTAAAAGACTAAGTTAAGACTGTATGAACGCGTCAGTGACACCTAAATGATTACTCTTCGCTAGGGCTAATAGTAGTACTAACGTTACGGCAAAGAAAGCTGTGTATAAACCAGCCTTAACATAACCAGCTTTTATCAGTTCCTAGTAGTACATATTAGTTTTCATTGACATATGAGGGCAATGCTAGTGTTGTCTAGTTAAAACTAGTATTGACGAAAGTGCTTTGTTCGAACTAGTTTTGACTAGCAAACTCGAGTTTTACTAAATTCGGCTTTTTAAAATTTTGATTATTGTTTTAATAAAAGTAATATTCCATTTATCAACAACGTTCAAATTCACAAAGGATTTAGAATATTGATATGGCGATATTTTTTAAAGTTCCCAGTTCATCAAACAATATGTCCATATTTATACTTTCTCAAATATTATTAATAAACGGGGCTGCGCGCGCTATTGCGCGGTCTATCCTATTCAATTTACCACCATTTTTAGGCCTATTACGTAGGGCCTCTCCGTTCTGTTAAACACTTGTTACACAATCTCAGAAAACACAACATTTCGCATGAAAGGAAGCAGAGGGTTCTTTTGTGGAGGAAGAAATAAGGAAACATCCGTCCTCTAAACCAAGAGAAACGTTCACGTGGTGAAGTGGAAGCTCAATGCTTTCACCTAACCGTTGAAAGGCTCCAAGAGGAGCCATCGCACTACTAATTGTCGACATGATCTAAAAAAACCACGTCAAAAAAGTCCCTTACGATCAGCACGCCATCGTATGTGCCTCGAGATGCCAACCATTGTTCCTTTTTCGCCTTCTGTTGGCATGAAACCGGTGACACCAATAACTCGGCAGAAGCGATGAGATTAAGAATCGAAAAATCGATGTAAGATCGAGAATCGAACTGATCTAGAAAATTGGCGAAACTGGCGAAATGTTTAGCAGCCGTGACACAGGTATTTGTAGTCATATTTCAGTAATATTTCAGACGTTTTTAACTGAAAACCATTATTGTTAGTTTCAGTATCACCGTTTTAAAACAGTTTTTTTGATAAAACCGGAGTTATTTGTAGATAAACACCCGTGCAAGTTTTAATTGATGTTAACCATCTAAAGATCTGTTATCATTTGAAGAGAGAATAATTGCATAAAATGGGGCCCTCGGAGATGCGCCCCTCTCCAAGAAAGCTCACGGGGTTCCGTCCCTCTCTAATGGGGCCCTCGGGCATCCGCCCCTCTCCAAGGGGACTCACGGGGCGCCGCCTCTCTCCAAGGGGGCCCTTGGGGCTCCGCCCCTCTCCAAGGGGCCATCGGGTTTCCGTCCCTCTCCAAGGGGGCCCTTGGGGCTCCGTACCTCTCCAAGGGGCCATCGCGGCTCCGCCCTTCTCCAAGGGGGCCCTCGGGGCTCCGCCCCTATCCAAGGGGGCCCTTTGGGCTCCGTACCTCTCCAAGGGGCCATCGCGGCTCCGCCCCTCTCCAAGGGGGCCATCGGGGCTCCGCCCCTATCCAAGGGGGCCCTTGGGGCTTCGTCCCTCTCCAAGGGGTGCTTGGGGCTCCGCCCCTCTGTAAGGGGGCCTTCAAGGCTCCGCCCCTCTCCAAGGGGGCTATCAGGGCCCCGCCCCTCTCCAAGGGGCCATCGGGGCTCCGCTCCTCTCCAAGGAACCCCCCAAAGCTCCGCCCCTTTTCAAGGGGGCCCTCGGGGCTCCACCCCTCTCCAAGGAGGTTTTCGGGGCTCTGCCCCTCTCCAAGGGGCGCTCGCGGCTCCGCCCCGGTCACGAATCGAGACGACGGCGAAATGAATGCAAACGCAAATGGGGGACATCGCGTCTGTAATTGTCGTGACACACACGTTTGGATCGTTCTCCTTTATTTATATGATTATTAGGAAGAAAACCTTCAATACGGCATAACCCAAGTAAATAAATAAAAGTATGTACCATAAAAATTAACTGCATTGAAATTGAACCACTTTTATATAATTAACTGTAGAATTTAAAATTAAAAGTTTTTTTCTAATTTATTTGCATCATTGTAATATTTTTTTTTCTATAGGACATGTTAAAGTGTGCTTTTATCAACTCAAAACAAAAGGTCAAGTTTTACTTTAACAGCAAGGGTAGATAAAGTAGCACTTTAACATCAAGGATAGATAAAGTAATTTAATTTTCTAACTTTTGTTTAAATTAAATATGACGGCTTCGTATTATCGTAGCAACCCAATCTAGCTACTGACATTTTGAAATGTGATTGACTGTCATTATTTTCTTTTGAAATTGTTAAAGTTCTTGCTATAGAAAAAAATATTGTATTATACACGACGATAAAGTTATTTCTATCCACTCTTGAATCATTAACGTCTCGACTTCGTCTCGACGTTAAACGATTCACTCGTGGATAAAATTTAACTTTATCGTCTTGTATAATAAATTACTATAATTTTTGTATAACTAAAATTCCCGCAAGGGTATTATGTACAGTTATTAGACTTATTGGGAAACACGAATGTACTAGTTAAAAGTAATAGCTATTTACAACATTAGGCCGGTAGTTACGTATTTATGGCTGAGCTAGTACACTACAGTCGAGCCCTTCAGGGCGAGACACGTGAACTAGCGAGGCTGTTAACGCGAATACCGGCCGTGTGTCGTATATTTTTTTCTGTAGTGAACAAGAACCATTTTGATTTTATTAAAGAATCCCAAACCATTTGCTTTAAAAATGCTGTTATTCTTGTTACGCGTTTGGCAGTACTGAAATGTATTGTTGGTGACGCTGTCTTTGTCAAATTTGAGGTTAGGTTTTGCTTCAGTTGTATCAGACTGACGAAAAACCTAACGTGCTAACTTCGAATTTTATATGGACTGACGGTGCCAGCAACAATAGACTTAAGTACTGCCATACGTATAACATGAATCACAGGCGTTACTAAGTGCTACCGGCCTAGGCCATAAAAACGTTCCTTCGAGACTCGTTACTAAGCTGGTAGATGGTTGCTACTAGACCATTATACAAAAAATACATTACGGATTAGCTATTAGTATTACTAATGGTAACAAAAGATTACATCTGTTTGCCAGAAATCGTCAAAACATATTGAATGTGAACTATAATACAGCAGTCACTCGGTGGAGTGCACACTTGAGAAAAATTCGTTTATATGAACAACATAAATTTAACATAATTTCGAAAAAAAACATGTTCCATGCCGTGAATAGCCTAAAAGACCGGAATGTATGCGAATGGGGCAATATTTTGTATGTGGATCAAAAGCGCGATGCAGCATAATGAGACGGCTTGATATTTGGTATTTGGCTGTTTGTCACGTACTACTGCCACACACCAAGAATTACTTGTCGGTTGCTTGTTTCGAGGTCAAGTAGTCTTTAATTTTGCTGATTTTTCGGGAGGATTTACGAAAAACCGCGGTTGAATCAGGGTTACCACCTGTCTAAAAGCGAAAATGGGACGTACAGTCGTGTTCAAAAATAAAGTACTTAGAAGCAATTTTGTGTGACTATGTGTGATTTCGTAAAACGACTCTTAATGGCGGATTTTAAAACAACCAATCAGAAACAGGACCAAAATTGACTACACTGTCCTTATATAGTCACTGTACTACTGTACTACCAATCAGAGCCAGGTACTGGCCCTGCTACTAATCATGGTGTGGTCAAGTTGTGGCCTCATCTGTTAGTTACCCCCCCCCCCCCTAATGCGCCGTTCAAGGTCATTCAAATCGGTATTTTGTTATTAAAGAAACCGATTGTGAGTGCCTCTATGTTTGATTTATGTACTTTGGTATTTCCTATATATCCATAAGTTGTTTCCACATACCGAGAATATGGAGGGGATGCAATTGAAAATGTTGTCAGAGCGTTAATATTACTTGGTACCCACATACAGGGAGATAAAAAATTAACTTATTCGCGGGAGCCACTGAAAATAATAAAACTTGCCTAATCTGCAGCATACTTTTTGTTGACATAAAATTGCTAATTTTTTTAGGCTACCTAAATTATTAAACTATAAAATGTCAGTTTGACAGGCCGTTGTTAATTAAATTTTAACTCATTATTTATTACTTTTCTTTGCTCTTCACAGGTATTGCAAAAATTATGTACTAACCGCGAACTATAAGTACGTAAGGACCATACATTATTGTATAATCTGCATATATTTTGTTAACTCTCCCAAACCACCCCCCCCCCTCCTCATAACCCCTCCCCCACAGAGTAATCATGTCCCGCATTAAGGCCGTCAGTAGTTGGCAGCCTTAACCTAATATAATAAATGTCAAAATTTTAATGAAATAATATGATGTTATAGTCTCTAAATTCTAAATTTGTGGTCGTAGAAAAAGTATCGTATGCAACTCATTTTATAAACTTATTAGTCACTCATTTTATTAAACACTCGCTCCGCTGCGCTTCGCTCGTGATTAATAAAACCCGTGACTAAAATGACGTTTATAAAGTTTGATACCGGGTGTCTTAAAATGAATTACATCTAGTATGCTTTGAATTTCCCATAATGCAATCTAAAATGTTACTTGAAATTGGCAAGACTGGAAGTCTATGTCAAATTCAAGGTTAGTAGGTTAGGTTTTGCGTCACTTTTGACACAGACCTACAACCTAACCTACTTACCTTCAATTTGACATAGACTTACAGTCTTGCCAATTTCAAGTAAAATTTTAGATTGCATTATGGGAAATTCAAAGCATACTAGATGTAATTCATTTTAAGACACCCGGTACATAATATACTATTATTAATGAAGAATAACTAATTATTAATAACAAGTGACTACATAATACAAAGTTTATTCATTAAATGCGATGTTACACTCACTGTTGTAATATTTAAATAGGAATACTAATTGGCCCGCCTTCTCTGTTCCCAGACCGCAATTTCGAATGATGAAAATACTCTCTCTACCGATGCCGATGATGCTACAGCGACAAGAAGTTGTTTAGCAATTTTGATAATGACATCTTTACTGTTTCCAAATACATCCTTGTGGGGCAGCCGCCATTCGACGAGACTAATATTTGAAGTTATTTCGTGTGAAAACATCAGGCTTCTAAACGGCGCTGATACATTTCGAAATTTAAGTACCTACAAGTGGCAGAAATCCTGTGCCAGAAAACATTACCGCTTCCTGGAATATTCTTTCTCTAACATTCGGCCATCCTGTAGATATTATAATTAGTCTGAAAAGAATAAACTAATTAAGCAGAACACAAGCATCTGCGAATGCATCTAAAGACTTCCCTTTTCTGTTTTTTCCTTTCTAAAGTATTTTCGTGGGTACTGCTGTGAATCAGACTCAACCATTCGTTTTACATTGACCACACTGCACGTCCTTTTTCTTACATGTTGACACGTGTGCATTTTTTACACTGCTAGTGCATTGCTAGTCATATACTAGCTAATTTTGAGGTATTGTTAGTCGTCTACTAACCGTACTGTTGCATTGCTAGTCATATAGTTACTAACCAAATTTTGAGGTACTGTTAGTCGTTCTAACCGTGCTATTGCAACATTGTTAGTCGTCTACTAACCGTACTGTTGCAGTTCTGCTGATTCTTCATCAGTCGTAGCATGTTTTCTTCGTCTTATAAATTTATTTCACTAAGCTCGTCAGCTTGGTTGAGTCCGATTCAATTAATGACAGAAATAATTATTTCTCACCTTTAAGAACAATCCAAGGCTCGAGTTTATCGCTTGTCATTACAGTCCTTGCTTGATTGTGGCCTTCTCGCAAGTCCACAACTTCATAGCGATCGTTTAGTAACACTTTTGTTACTTTAAATGGACCTTTGAACTTCGGAAGCAACTTTTTGCTACTTCCAGTTTGGAAATGAGCACTGGATACCATTACCAATTGTCCTTCCACATTTAGGGAAAGCAGCACGAGCCTCATCAAAACGTATCTTTGGTTCCTCTGATCGTCGGTAATACGTTCTTCAATCGATTTTCTTAAATTTTTTGAATGCTATTCACAATCTGCGATTCAGACACATGGCGTGGTTGGTAACCAGCTAAAGCTTCCTAAGGGGACACGCCAATGACTTGATTATAGGTGCAATTCATTGCACTCTGGACTTGTTTAATGAACGTATCTCATCTGTCTTCGGGGCTTCCAGCTGAGGTGGTAGTAAAGCACCGAGTATCGTTCCATTATACCTCTCACATTGCCCATTGGCACGAGGCGTTGTGATGGCGTTCAGTATGTGTTTCACCCCGTAAGTGTCACAAAATGCTTCAAACTGTTTTGAAGTGAAAGCTGTTCCACGATCGCTTATAATTCTACTCGGTGACCCAAATAAAGACATACTGTTCATGAGCGCTTTCGTAACATAGCGTGTACTGGTGTCTTTGACTGTGTTACGGTATCAAACGGTTCTTACGACGCCTGCCGATGGGCAGGCACCGATCGCTAGACGAATCCGGGAAATGTGGCACGCTCACCCTGGAAGATCGATAAAACAGGCTAAAGGCCCCAGCTGAAATGCGCTCAGGGAGATGGGCGGGGTTAACACCGATACGCCACAGGGCGAGCGTCATTTAATACGTGTTGATGGTTATCAAAGAATGGGCGCCACCAGCTCTGACTCGGGATCTCCACGTTCTGCCGGAACTGAACGGCGGAACGGGGCGGGGTTACAATCAAGTACTACTTCGAGTAGCACCTGAATAGCTATTTCGAGAAAATACGCGAATAACTATGTCGAGAAAATACGCGAATAACTATTTCGAGAAAATGCGCGAATAACTATGTCGAGAAAATACGCGAATAACTATGTCGAGAAAATACGCGAATAACTATTTCGAGAAAATGCGCGAATAACTATGTCGAGAAAATACGCGAATAACTATTTCGAGAAAATACGCGAATAACTATTTCGAGAAAATACGCGAATAACTATTTCGAGAAAATCGCCGTACAATGCCAGCCGCAACCACCTACCTGGAAGGCCTACCCTCCGCATCTGGTCCTCGCCTCACAGCTGTAGTGGCACAGCGACACAGTCGCCCTGTAATATGTATACACCAACACAACAGTGTCAAGAAGAAACAAAACGGCGATAATATTAATACGTCTATTGGATCCCTGGGGGTGATCTAAATACATACATATATACACAGGTTACAAAACATCATGGTTTTTAAAAGGAACTTAATGGTTAAGCCCAGCTGGGGAAAAGCGCTTAATGCCTAAGGGGTTGGCGTACAGTCGAGTCGGGTACCTCATCCAGGCCAGGTGGAATGGGTAAACGTGGGCTTAAGCCCAACGGCCGGTCGCCGTTACGCGTGCAAACAAAACCTGAATTCGGGCCCGAAACCTCTGAACACCCTGTACTAGGTCGTGATAAAATTGCCTGGCGGCACAAACCAACGATAGTTAATCTTAAATTTAGGCGCTGACGGCGCTGTCGATTAAGTGGGCTAACGGCGCGCGAACTGACGCACACCACTGGATTTTTCAGCAGAGTGTACTTTCACTGCACTCTATCACACAAAGTGTTCCGCCCACAACGTGCGATTATGATTGGCACCGCATTGCAGCAATTTGTATGCGAGAAGCGGTACTCACGAAATTAGTTGAACAAAGCAAGCGTCAGTATGCACAAATGCTATTTTTACACGGAGTGTATCACGCCCTGGCGTCGCATTGCAGCAATTTGTATGCGAGATGCGGTACTCACAAAATTAGTTGATCAAAGCAAGCGTCAGTATGCACAAATGCTATTTTTACAAGGAGTGTACCACGCTCTGGCGTCGCATTGCCGCAATTTGTATGCGAGATGCGGTACTCACAAAATTAGTTGATCAAAGCAAGCGTTAGTATGCACAAATGTTATTTTTCAAGCGTTACCTGGCTAGCTCGGTCATCTTGCAGATGGGGAAACTTCCCTGGCAGCAAATGGTATGCGGGACTTGGCATTGCGGCGAAGCTCAAACGATGCGGAAGGCGAAAATGGCTGGCTTACTCACGAGTCCTCTTGTCGGGAGAAGACTGCGACGACCTACCTAGGTTATGCAGAACTTGAGGACATCGCCGTTGCAATAAATGGACACAGCGATTATTATCCCGCACGCTTACTCAAAGAACTGCGGTTATTAAGTTAATAAATCGGCATGTTGCTGTGTTCCTGCGACGACTTGTTGCACCGAGAGCACCAACCGTTTCACACGTGTAGACTGTTTAGCGAGCCTCTGCCGACTGCCGCGATAATCGCGTGCGTCCGGTGCCCCTGAGCTTCATGGGAAAAACGCTCCAGCCAATCCTAACACAGAATTTCCCAGACACGCGACTTTTGGCGCGAGAATGGGCACTACCCCTCCTTGTCGCACAAGCAGCGTAATTTCTAGAAGGTTCGAAAATCTTGCGAGCGTTAACACACGGCTATCAAAGCACCAACAAAGGGGTGCCCCAGATGACGAGAAATACTGCGCTTGGAGGCCAAATATGTCCAAAATCATTATTATGGAATTATGCGATGAAGCCAAATAAGTAACTAAAAGGGTTTAACATACGGGCATGCTGCCCTAAAGCCTAAGTGGCTAATTAAAATACGGTTGGGTGCCAAAATGACCTGACAACTGGTTCGATTATAACAAATTTTGTAAAACCGTCGACGATTATCAATAAAAATGTGTTTCCTCGTCCACTAGTTACAAAAGGACCCAGATGATCCACACGTTTCGTGTGGAAGGGGACAGGAACTTTTTCAATCGGGCGAAGTTCACCTTGTTTCTTTCCTGAAGAGTGTTTGTAGTACTGACACTTCAAACATGACTTAATAATTTCTTTACAAACCGCCGCATACCTGAAAACCAATGGTTTTCTTGAATTTTGCGGATTGTCTTTTCCAGGCTGACATGACCCATGTCGTCATGACATAATCGACAAATTTGCCACCGAACATTTCGTGGTACTAACCAAGCTCTTTTCTTATTATCCGACTTTCTGTAAACAATGCCCCTTTTCAATACGTATTTCTCAGAGTATTGTTTAGTTTGGCTATTGTTTACATCATCTTGTAATATTTCTTGTACCATTCTGATCTGTTCGTCTTGCAGTTGGATAGCAAGCAACCATTCGACTTCGGTAATATCGATTTGTAAAATTTATGGAGTGTCACGTATGAGATCTTTGCTTAGGGAGTCCACGTGGCGCATTTCGGCTCCTGGTTGATATTCAATAGCAATGTTGAAGTCCTGTACTTCTAACCACCAGCGTCCTACGCGGGGAATCAACAATCAAGAGCTTTTTACTGAATGCTGTTCGTAGAGCACTGCAATCGGTAATAACTTTAAAATCCATTCCTAGAAAGTACGTGCGGAAATGTCGTAATGCTAACACTATAGCAAGGGTTTCTAACTCATATGAGTGGTACTTTCGCTGTTCTAGAGACGTTTATTACTATAGTATGCAACGACAATACGTTGCCCAGTTTCAATTGCAGTAGCATGGCTCCGATTCTCATAGAACTAGTATCTGTGTGGAGTTCGGTACTTGAGAAAGGATTAAAGATACACAGAATGGGTTCAGTGGTGAGGACTGATTTTATCTTTGCTACCGAATCCTCTTGTTCATCAGACCAAATCAAAGGCGTGTTATTTTTAGTTAAACCTGTCAGCGGTTCAGCTATGCGGGCATAGTCTCTTACGAATTTGAGGAAACACCCGATTAGTCCTAAAAATGTTCATTACTGCCTCTATCTTGCGACTTCCAGGTCTTACTCCGGCTGAACTAATTTCTCAACCCAAATACTCAATTTCTCTCTTGAAGAACAGACATTTACTTAATTTTAAAGTTAGTTTATGTTCATGTTAAAAATTTGGTTATGGTGTCTGGGCACGTTCTCCGGTCCCGATGCCTACGATCGAGCTGTTCCCAAATTCCTAGCGGTTAATGGGGTGTCAGCTATCAGAAACGGCGCGTACAAGAACAATGGGATCGACACGAGCATGGATCTTTAGACGGGGTATGATGAAGACGGGGGCATTCGCGGCCAGACTCCGAACAGAGACGCTTCGAAGCTAAAATAACGTTTGAAAGTAATCTGTATTCATTTTTCGGCGATTATATGTCTTTTGTTAACTTAATCTGGTTTTAATTCCTTTATTAATTTGACATTCACGAAACTTGTCAAGTATAGTTCTCAACCGCAACAGCCCTTCCTTTACGTTAGTGCTTGGAATTATGATATCGATGTATGGAAAGGACGTCTGATTTTTCAGCTTACCCAGGACATTGTTGATCAGTCTTTGGAATACACTGGGTGAATTGGAGAGGCCAGAAGGCAATGGCGTAACTTGGTACCCGCAAACCCTGTGGCCGCGGGGGGAGGGGGTTGCACCCGAGGGGGCCCGAAGGGCCCCCTAATTTTCTTTTTCTCTCATTCAATAAACGTAAGCAGGAAAAAATCTTCCTATTTTTATTTTTATCATAATGGGATGCCACGTAAAAAGCAAAAGTAGTTTTGAATTGCCGGCGTTTAAATTCAAGCTGACATCGATTTTTTTGTAATATAGAGCATAGGGTAATGAAAGTGGCGAATTTCTTGGAGTCGTAAGGCTGATTTAAGTTGACCTAATACCGCCTGTATTGTAAAAATACTATAATTTAACATGATCATTAAATGTTGGATTTATGGATTGTTTTGACGCCTATCCCTATCCTCATTCTGTTAACAGCAGAGTTGCCAACTGTACCGTAATTACCTCATTCGTAATAATCGTAATACGTCAGGTACTTTACGAACTACAATCCCGTAAAAGCGGGAAAAAATGCCAAGATCGACAATATGTCCATTATTGTTTACATTTGTGCATTTTAACTTTGTGAATAGTCAAGTTTTGATTTTTTTAGTAGACATTAGACGCTTTCAATTATAAATATGTTATTTTTCTTTTGTTTAAATATTGGCGCATGTGTCGAACCAGTAATTACTCAACCAATGGCGTTACGTTCATTACGCTGCGCATAACCTCAACTTGGTGATTAATGTTAAAGGTGTAAGAGAAATTAAATCTTTTTTTGCTACTGCTCAAAACACACATTTTTTGGTTTAAGTATAATCGGTGGGATCTTTTAAGTTCCATTACGAGCGAATCCGCTAGAAAATTAAAGTAACTTAACCTTATACGATGGTCTTCCAGAACTATCACCGCAATTGAATTACGTTTTAAATATATTACTGCTGCTCTGAATAAAGCAATATTAACATAAAAAAGAAGAATGCGATGAGGAGAGAAGAATCCTAACCAGCGTCGATAATTTTGAATTTGTGATTCTTTGTGTTTTAGTGAATAACATTTTGGGGCAATTTGAGATCACTTCAAAAATGCTACAGAATCCAGACACGGATTTGATGAAAGCAACAACCTGTATTATAAAACCTCTAGAATATTTACACAAATATCGAAGTGAGTACCTCAGTGTTGAATTAGAAGCAACCAATTTAGCCAACAACGGGAACATAAATCCTACATTTAAAAATAAACGCAGACCGAAAGTTAAAAGACATTGTGACGATCTTTTAGAAGGTCAAAGATTATCAGATTCTAATAAGTATTTTAAAGTCAACATTTTTGATAGTGCTTTAGATATCATAACTCAGTTAAGACAGAGATTTGAATCTGTTTCACACGGCAAACCTTTTTAGTTTTTTAAATCCAAAGACTGTGAAATGACTGTGCAAGAGTTCTTTTCCAAAGCAACAGCTTTTAAAATATTTTATAAAAAAGCTACTCCCCCTTCATTTCCTATAGAAATTTGCTCCTGTGCAAAAAATTTTTATAATCTAGAAAAACTAAAAGAGTTTAAAAGCGCGAAACAATTTGCTAAGTATTTAATAGTTGATATTCGGAATTCATTATCATTTTTTCTTGAAATTGCGGCAGCACTGTTATTATTTTTAACATTACCTGTTTCGGTCGCTTCAGCTAAACGAAGCGAAGCTTCTCTAAATTAAAAATTATGTCAGAAAGAGTATTCATCAGGGAAGATTGGGAAACCTTTTTGAATGTCCATTGAATCGGAGATAGCTGATAAAATGGAATTGCAAAAAGTTATTACAGATTTTGCAAACTTTAAGGCCAGGCGTAAGCACATTGCTTACCTGTGATTCACTGTTCGTGTCTACTTCTATATGACCCACTCGATGTGTTGGTAAACATCGTAAACACTAGCTGAAACCCACGACATATGCCGCATTTAAAATGTACGACGAATGTAAAAACTTGTTGCACTAAAGAACGTTTTAAAGCACACTAGAGATTGGCACTAAGCAAAAGTTCCAAAAAATATATTTTTAAATGGAAAGTCTCTGGAAAGAAAACGCACGCCTCTGGAAGGCGTCCTAATTAATACGACGTTGTTGGAACGCAGTAAAAAAAATCAGGAAAGAATTAATGCTCTTATGAGATTATATGTGAGAATTATTTGTGCCACCGAAACAATCTTCAGCTGCTTGCAATCTGTGTTTCTTTTCAGGTTTAAGCCGTTGCGGCGTTGATCGTCATAAAAATATAAATGCGGTAACTCAAGTCTCCAGTTACGCCGTTACTGTTATTACTACATAACTCGATTAATTATTATTTCTTTGTCATTTTAAACTGGCATTATTATTGTCTCTATAATAGCAACCATAAGTAACTGTTTATAATGTTTATATGCTAGTGAGTTCATTTTCTTTTTAAATCGCTAGTGAATTAATAGTAGATTGTTCTACAAGTTAAGAAAAGTGAGAGTTTTCCAGCGAATGTAAAAGCTTTACGTGAGCATGGAAGAATCACTTTTCCAATGTGTTGAACATGCAATTTTTCCGTGTAGTTGACAAAAATATCTTTTTAAATAATTTTGGTCAAAGTATTAAAGCGCAATGTTTACTGTACTGCAGGGGTCGGCAACCTTTTTCGGACAGCGGGCCATTTTCAAAATAAATTTTTTTATGCGGGCCGCACATTCAAATGTAACTTAAATAGTGCTTTTATATCATATACGAGTATAAATATTATTAAAAATAAATATAGAAAAAATTTATTTTTTATTGACATGTTATAATAACAATAATGTTAGAGAACAAAAATTTTACAATTCTTAAAAGGAAAAAAAAAGAAAATACAATTCCAATTAAATATGTATAAATATGTAAGTATAAAATATATAAATATAAAAAATATAAAATATTGTAGTGAAACGTCATACGGCTGTCAACATGAACGCACATATGAACATACAGTAGCAAACTGGCGAAATGAAAGAATTAGTGATGGGCCTATCCGGAATGAATAATCGGAAAGTTTCCGATTGTTCAAAAAATCGGAAGGTTCCTATTATTTCGGAACTTTTCGGAATTCGATTATTTTACTGTTAGGTGCACAAAATTCGGAACTTTCGGAATTCGATTATTTTACTATTCGGTACACAAAATGAGAAAACGAAATGCCAATTTGAACTGAACGGAATACGGAATGGTGTATTGACTCACTTGACTGCTATATGCTGGTTGGCGAATGCCGACGGGTCGCGCCGTGTGCGCACGTGTATGATACGTGAATGGCACTAATGGCAGTGGTATTTTGTAGATTAATTATTAGATAGTACACCTACAGACTTCAAATTCAAGTATTGTTTTCTACTATCTATACTTTATGTGCTATTAAACTTTAAAATATCACTACCATTTTCCGAAAGTCTATTAACGTAACTACTGTAATAATTTGAAAAAATATTTTATTTCCTCATATCCCACTGTGCGACTCAAACTCATAAATTGTTTTTTAGGATACTGCATTGCTAACTAGCGTCTACAGTGTACTGTATAAATACAGAGTCCGGCAGCGAATCGGGGTTGGAAGATATTTCTAAAACTATGAGAGTTACATGAATTTTGTGTATATAAAAGTTGTAGGTACGAAACTGGTGCACATTACTAAAATATTTTTGATTATACAGGGCGTCACAAAAAAGTATGGCGAATCAAACTTACTTTTTTTAAATAGAATGCCCTATAAGTGTTTTGGCGATAGTAACGATTTTATGCAAAAAAATGCTGAACTTCAGGCGGCTGCTGTAAGCGACAGAAAACAATTGAATGAAGGAAAACGTTACCAAAAAATTATGACCACAGGCCTATAATAAGAGGAAGAAGAAGAAGAAGAAGAGCCTTTTTAATGAGCTTTCTTTTGGTATGTTACTTCATACTTCTAAGTTCAACTGTTTTTCAGATATGCGTGTTTGAACATAAAAACAATTTAAACTCCTTAAGATGCTTTATTTCAAGGGATAAAAAACAAACGCCCTTAAAATAGTGATTTAAACGCATGATCTTTCTAAAAATAAAAACACAAAACCAGATTTAGAAAATATAAATTTAGTCAGTGTTGGTACAGAAAATAATAAACACGAAAAAAACGATAAATGCAGGAATAAATTAATTCCACGGTCAAATTAAATCAGATAAAAAAAACAAAAGCCAATACACAAAGAGCTTATACGTAATTACACTAAATGTTCACATAGTTCTCCTTTCCTGCTCCGAGTATTAAAGCTGTACAGATAAGTTATAATCCGCAAATATAATTAGTAGTGATGGGCATAACCGGACAATTTTCATAACCGAATTATTTGCATTCGAATTATATTAATATCCGAATGATTATTTGAATAATCATTCGAATACATTTTGGCTCTCGATTCGTTTCGATTTCGCCGGTTTGCCGGTTACGCGGTTCAGCGTCATCTGCATCGGCATCGTAACTGGCAGATAACAGAGGAACTCAGTTAATCGTTAATTATAATAATTGTATAAATGACTTTTATTTGATTTCTAAGGAGTTTGTGCAATAAGTAATTGTGGATATGAATGAAATATATCTGGATACACCTTTATTGTTTTCGATTGCTGGAGATTTATAATAATATAATAATAATTAATAATATATTGTTGTATTTGTATGAGTTTTACGACTCGCTATTCTGCATTAGCTCGATTACTCCTATCTTCTTCCGATCTATAACCAAAACATAATATGTACATTGTGTGTTATGTATTGGAAATTAAGAGGTATTTATTAAGAAGTGTAGAAAGAAAGAAATATGCGGGACTGCTTGCTAATCGCAATAAAAAACAGTGGTAAAACGTTTATGTTTATCGATCGGCCGGATTAAAGGCGGCAAAAAATTGATTTATGTTCATATCATATGACGACGGATCGACCGCGAGCCTCAGCCGGCAAGGAAGCAAGGGAGAAAACTGTAGAGCGAGAAGCCCAAATGGTGTTTTCAGTACAATCTGCCTTGCTTATGGTTATGAGTTATGAATGACGTATTATTTACAGAATTTCGATCACTCGCGGGTCGCTGAGATACGGCACGGAGTACGTATCAGGATGAGGTTATTTTTCATGTGAATACTTTGAACGAAAACCGAGTTACACAGGTTATTTCAATAACCGGCTAACCGGTTATTTTTCATTCGAATAAGCCCATCACTAATAATTAGTTTGATTTATTTAAATGGAACACCCTGTATATCCCTGTATTTTTAAAAAGTACTTTTAATGAGCTTTCTTCTTCCACTTCATTTCCTATCTCAAAATTCAGTCGATTTTCAGATTTAATTTTCTTCCTGCTTTTTTTCGCTTTTTTCGTATTGGTTATTTCTAGTTTTAAGTTCTGGTTGAATTTTTGTATTTTAAGCTTGGTTTTATCTTTTGTTTGAAGAATTCAAGTGTTTAAATCATTATTTTAAAGGCGTTTGTTTTTTATGCCTTGAAATAAAGCATCTTAAGGGGTTTAAACTGTTTTGTTATGTTTAAACTCGCATATCTGAAAAACAGTTGAACTAAGAGTAACATATCAAAACAAAGTTCATTAAAAGGGCTCTTCAGAAATACAAAAATATATAGGGCGTTCCATTTGAAAAAAATCGAAATTAAATTTGCAAATATTGAGCACTCTGTATAACATTAATACCCAGGTCCATCATTTTACACTTGAAAATTAGTTTACAAAAATCATAATTTTTTGGTAACGTTTTCCTTCATTCTAATGTTTTCTGTCGCTTACAGCAGCCGTCTGAAGTTCAGCAATTTTTTGCATAAAATTGTTAATATCTCCAAAACAGTTGACGCTCGACCCATACAACTTTTTATAAAAATGATCATTGATCAGTATTTCAATACAAAACTTTTAAGCTACCTAAATATACGGTATTCTATTTAAATAAAAGTAAGTTTGATCTATCTATATATATATAAAAATGAATCCCTATTTCCCGTGGTCACGCCATAACTTGAGAACGACTTTACCGATTTCATTCATCTTTTTTTTTAAGTTTTCTAATACTTTTCAGGAGGTTCTTACAGAAAGAAAAATTGAGAAAATCCAAAGGGAAAACCGGAAAATTGGAAAATATCGACAGTGTGTTGTTTCTATTTACAGTCACACCTGTGCTTAATGGTTTGAAGGGTTCTCCCCATAATGTCAAAATCCGCATCAGGTAATCGAAGGCGGAAGAGATAAGACACTAATAGCAATTTATGTAATTCCAAATGCTTTACATAAGTCGTCGCAGCTAGTCAGTCAGTCAGTCAGACATTCAAATTTGGTTTGTGCTCAAGTGATTGTGAAAACAATTCCGTGTCGTTTTATAGTGTCTGTTACAATGCCAAAGGCACGACGAGCTAACATAGGTCGTCGAAGACAGTCAGCTGCGCGGGTATCTACTTTACGTGCGAACCGCAATGATGACCCGCGCGTTACGGATAATGAATATAGTCGTATTAGCATGTTTTTAAAATGAGAGAAATCGAAAGTTCGAATATCAGAAAAACGTTAGCTGAACCCGCTAATAGCAGGAAAATCAATGTTCGGGCAGGACAACGTTTGTCGGGTTCGCTACCCCTTAGGGGTGAAATGGGGTAAATAAGCCTAAAAATCGATATGGGTGTGTTATTGAGGTTTTTTAGGACGTTGATTGCGAAAACGGCATTTATTTTTAAGTCCAAGACGATGAACTTGACATAAAATTAAAACTTTATACAAATTATTTTTGGACAGAACAACGTTTTCCTGGAGGGGACGGGACGGGACGCGACGCGACGGGACGGGATGGGACAGGAAGGGACGGCGCGGGACGGGACGGGACTGAACTGGACGGAACGGGAAGGGATGGGACGGGACGGGGCGGGGCGAGACGGGAAGGGAAGGGAAGGGAAGGGAAGGGATGGGACGGGACGGGACGGGACGGGATGGTAGGGGAGGAGACGGGACGGGACGGGACGGTATGGTAGGGGAGGAGACGGGACGGGACGGGACGGGACGGGACGGAACCTCGCGCGTACGAAGTCGCGGGTTACAGCTAGAAAATGGCATACCTATATTTTTTAAGTCCAAGACGATGGACATGATATAAAATTAAAACTCTATAGTGGTTAAACGGGGTTTCAGAGACAAATTATTTTTGGGCAGAACAACGTTTGCCGGGCCAGCTAGTACATTATAGAATAGACCTTACTTGAAAATAGATGAATCTGTTATTAATTTATTTAGTTCATTTTTAGGTGAAATCAATATGATTTTGACCAGTTATGAAAAGTATCAAAAAGTTACTTTTTAATGTCACCAATGGCAATGTGAAAAAATAATACATTATAAGGAAGAGAAAAGCATAATTTTTCCCAAGATGTGAGTTTGCAGCTCAAGGGCGAAGCCGAGCACTACAAATACACATAGGGAAAAATGGTGTTCTGTCCTGCCGTGTATACAGGGGTTTATGGAAATGAGTGCAAATATTTTAACTCGTAATAGAACTCGCTAAACCGAACCACTTCTCTATTTATCATTTTTTCAAAAATGCCCTCAAAACTGAGTTAAAATTCAAAACAATTGTACTCTAAAAATGCATACCCGCCTATGGAATAAATAACATTTTAATTTAATGGCACAGGACACAAAAACATTTCTTTGACTTGCGAACCAACAAAAACTGCATAGGTACTGATAAAGCGTTTACTTCACATCTGGTCACCAACGTACTTTATCAATTGAGTTAGGTAAGTTATTGACCGTATGTCGTTCATCTATAACTTAGAATTACTTACCAAGCGGCTCGTCAAATTTAGGGGAGATAAATAATTGAGAAAATATACGATTAAATGAAAAACGAATCATAGAAAAGTTGTTCATTTTGGTGAACTCTATCACTGGTCAAAATATTTGCACTCATTTCCATAACACCCTGTATACAATTTTTTCAACGGCCAGGATCAGAACCGTAAGAAACAAATTTTTGTAACTGAAACATTACTCTAAATCAAAATTATGCTGTAATATTTAGCAACCTTTGAACTGTGTTCTTTTACGAATACCATGACAACAGACATTTTAATTTTGATTCATGTCGAATACGCTGCTGTCGGAGCTGCTGGGTCTCGAACTCCATTTTCGATTCATTTCCATTCTTGACGATTTTTGGCGACGTCTTGGGCATCGATAACCGATAATCGCTGATTCTTTAAGTCGCCCTCGATATTCTTTTGCCAGGTTTTCTTCGGTGCCAATCGCTGAATTCTCCAGTCTGCCGGACGGTCTCGCCAAAGAAGTTTACATGACAAACGGGTGCAAGCCGACTGGGCAAACGGTCAACTCTATAATCCCGCTACTTAATTTTTACCTGTAAGTAGGGGTCAACTGGCCAAGGGACTCGCGCTAGGGCCTACACACATTTTTTACATTACAGAGGAATGTTTGTACTAAGTACACACAAATCTTAAATCTGCAAATAACCTAAATTCGTATCTTTGTAGAAAAATTTTTTGCTTGTTGCCCAGTTGACTAGTGATGGGCTTATTCGAATGAAAAATAACCGGTTATCCGGTTATTGAAATAATCTATGTAACTCGGTTTTCGTTCCAAGTATTCGAATGAAAAATAACCTCATGCTGATACGTACTACGCTTTGAATATAAAACCTCTATTCAAAGGTACTACGTGCCATATCTCAGTGACCTACGCAGTGCTCAAAATTCTGTAAATATAAATACGTCATAACTCATAAACAAAGCAGGTTGTACTGAAAACACCATTTGGTTATCGCGTACCTACCTCCTATCATAAAAAATATTAAATTATCAAATTCTGGGGACCTGAAACCTGACCGCCTAAAAACTGCAAACGCATCAAGCTATAAAACAATTTTTTATTTGCTTACATCTCCAAAGGTTCAAAACAAGAGGCGGGGCCTTTAACCCGCCCGATCGATAAAGATAAACGTTTTACCACTGTTTTTATTGCGATTAGCAAGCAGTCCCCGCATATTTCTTTCTTTCTACACTTCTTAATAAATACCTCTTAATTTCCAATACATAACACATAATGTACGGTCGGCGCCTTAGAAATCGGGCACTACACACTATTATGATATATTTTGCATGTATTTTTTAAGTGTATAAACTGGGTTTTTACAGTTATTATGGTTTTAATTGTTACGTCAGAAGTAGAGTACCTACACGGGTTTCTGGCGCACTTCCGGTGGTTTGGAACTTGGCTAAGTGTCACGTGGCGGCCTCTGGTTTGAAACTTGGCTAAGTCTAGTCGAAGGTCACGGGTCTAGCCGGGGGTCACGGGCCTCGGTCATTGGCCTCTGGTTTGAAACTTGGCTAAGTCTAGTCGAAGGTCACGGGCGAGGTCACGGGCCTCACCTAGGTCACGTGCCACTTCCGGGAATTTTTTGGGTTAAAAGTGTAGTTTTTGAAATTTTTACAAGATTTATCAAAATTTTCCCACGCTCGAGCGTCTGGGATGCAGACATGTCTATTCTTGCAGGATGTTATCAGTAAGCTATTGTTACGCTTATCAAAATTTTCTCAGGCTCGACCGGATGTGAGTCATCGTCTGACAGACATGACTATTCTTGCAGGATGTTGTTGAACAATGGCATCCATTGTTTTAAAATCAGCACGAAATTCGAGAACAATGAAGCTATTGTTGTCTGGAGATTAAATGTGCAAAGCTGGTAAAAATTGAACAATGAAAGCCATTGTTTGAGAAATCTGCACGATAATTGGACAATGAAGCCATTGTTGTCTGGAGATTAAAATGTGCAAAGCTGTTAAAAATTGAACAATGAAAGCCATTGTTTGAGAAATCTGTACGATAATTGGACAATGAAGCCATTGTTGTCTGGAGGAATTTTTTGCTGAACTCCATTATCAGATAAACAGGATGTGAAGCTTCAGACATGTCCAGACATGTTTGCAAAGCTGTTAAAAATTGAACAAAGGAACCCATTGTTTGAGGAAAATCTGCACAACAGCTAAATTGAATGCTGCCTTTGTTTGAATTTTTGCTGACGCAGGCCTCCATTATCAGCTGCAACGATGAATAAATAGAGCGGCTCGGCTGTCTGCAATAGTTAGTATTACAACGACACACGCGCGCGAACATGTCTGCAACAGACAACGTTACCGAATTAAGTTCGAACTCAATAAAAACCATCAGAGACGCGATAGCGATTGTAAAATATAGTGATGAGGCTGAGACATTGATTAAACATGTAAATAAAACCATTTTAATTGTTAGTAGATTTATACGTAAGCATAGTTTTAAAAATGAAAATCCATACAGGCTAGAGGCAAATTTAAGTTTGTTAAAGGGGCAACGGCAATTATTGCGAAATTTAAAAACAAAATTAGCAAAGAAGGGAGCGGGTGTAGGGAGTGGTCAACAACAACAACAAAAGAACAAGTTGATATGGGAAGATGTAGAATCTTGTTTTAACAGTAGAATAAGAACAGGTATGATTGTAAATTTAGGTTATAAGGAACCACAAGAATTTCTTGCAAAAGCATACAGAAGTTTCTCAATAAAAGTGAAACAAATTACTAAAAATAACCTAATGCTTAAAGCTAATGTAATATTTAGTGCATATTTTATAAAGCCTAGTAGTGGTGAGATAGATTTAAAAACGTTTGGTACTAAAAATGAAAAAATTGATTCTGGCACCAATTTAAAAGAGTGGTATGAGACCAGTGGCGGTGCAAGAGCACCTTGGGCCCCTAAGCAAATATAAAAATGGACCCCCTTGATTTATATACTTAATGAATTGTATATTTATAATTATAGTATAGAAAGTAAACGTTTAAAAAACATAAAATAACATCCTATTATAACAAATAGAGTATAGAGTATACACATTTATAACTAACATATCTAACAAAATATCAATTAAAAATATAAAACTAAATAAAATCTTGAAGTTGGTATAAGCACAAATACAAAGAAAACTGATGGATACATTATCTACCTAGGTAACACTAGTAAAATAAAATATTATTCAGGTAAAATCCTAAGAACCCACGTCAACATAGGTACCAAATACTTAGTATTTATTAGTATCATTAATATCTGTAAAACGCCGTAAAAATAAATTGATCAGAAATAAAAAATGTATCTTTCTGGCCTTATTAACAGCAAATTGTTCCACAAGATTTTTATGTCCATCGTAGACGATGCCCTTTGTTCCATTGACAAAACCGAAAGGTCATGTAGCCTATCTTGGCTGGTAGAATTTCTTAAAGAATGTTTTATTATTTTCAACTTGCTAAATGATATTTTTATTGTGGCTAATGTTACAGGTAGAGTCAAGAATAAAACCAATGCAGTAATAATCTCGCCAAAATTGCTTTCGAGAACACTATTTCTGTAGGAATAAACTTGTCAAATCTGGAACAGTCATGCTATCATTTAAATCCTCTTTTAGTAAGGAGGTAGCGTTCACAAACTGAATGGCGAGATTATTATTGAGGACATTAGAATACTTTTTATTCAGCAAATCATATCAGAGCTGTTTAGCTTCTTGCATTCTTAAAACGTTTTTCAGTTCTAAAAATTCAAAAATGTTTGTTAGTTTTTCAAAGCTCTCAAGTCGAGTCTGATCACTGATGACTGATAACTAAGTGTGGGGACTGAGGTTGCAGTGCTATCAGTCTATAGCCAAATGAAGTAGAAGATATCGAAATATTTAATAAGCGAATACAGAACTTACTGGGCCCCCCAAAGGGCCCCCTAAAGACCCGGGCCCCTAAGCAACGCTTATTCCCGCTAATGCATATCACCGCCACTGTATGAGACTAATGTTGAGAATAAGTTGTTGACGAAATTAGACGATTTTCAAGAACGTGATTCAGGTTGGAGTTTGCTTGAGATATTACATTTAAAAGTAAATTTAAATCATTACACGCCATTAACAGTAGGTAAATATATTGAGTTACCTAAAGATATTAAAAATAAAAAGGCCGTGATTAACGTAAAAAATGATGACGAATATTGTTTTTTGTGGTCGGTAGTGTCAGCATTATATCCTGCAAATAAGAGTTCTGATAGAATATCTTCATACCCACATTTCAGTGAAGTTTTAAAGTACTCGGGACTAGAATTTCCAATGAAATTAAAAGATATATCAAAATTTGAGACAATGAATGATTTACGTATAAATGTATATACCCTAGAAAGAAAAAACAAATTTGGTAAAAATTCAGTATTACCCATATATATTAGTAAAAGTGTATAATATATATTTGTAATAATTTTATACATGTACATTAGACAAATAAAATACAATTATATTTACAATTGTCGTTTTATTACACCGTCGTGCCCATAAAACCGTTACAGGAACAGCTGTCTACCTGTCTAGCTGTCTGTCTGTCTGTCTGTCTGTCTGTCTGTCTGTCTGTCTGTCTACCTACCTACCTGTCTGTCTGTCTGTCTGTCTGTCTGTCTGTCTGTCTGCCTGCCTGCCTGCCTGTTGGTCTGCCTGTCTGTCTGTCTACCAAATTTATAGACACTGATAATGACAAAGACCCCATACATTTTAGCAACCTTGTACACTCCCAGATTTTCCCATCAAAAACACTGATTATAATTTGAATTTCCCGCCAAAACCTAGACAGAATTTGAATTTACCGCCAAAACCTACGCAGAATTTGAATTTCTCGCCAAACCATCGCGCAGACCTCCGCGCAGACTTTCGCGCAGACCTACGCAGAAATCTCAGACAACCGGTTTATTTTTAGCAACCTTGCACATTCCCAGACGATGACTCACATCCACAGGTCTGGACAGGTCTGACAAAATGTTTTTGTTTGAGATTTTCTCTTATACATCTGATTTTTAACCAATCTAGATAAGTTCAAAATTATACTGTCCCTCACCATTGAGTATAGCATCCTTATTAATTAGAGTATTTTTTACTAATATATTGCAGTGATCTAATGGCTTTATTTTATTTAATTCTTATTCTCTGGGTTTTATTTTAAATTTTGATATCTTACCTTTTGCGCACAGTCTTTAGCATTGTAATAACCTTAGTTATTCGACTCTAATCGACTATTAAAATCAGATAAACCATGAATACCGGATATAGGACAATTGTATATATTAAATAATTAATAACTGCCTGTATCGTGCGTTTAACAACTTTGTTAATAATATTAGTTAATTCAATTTTAGATTAATAATACTGTCTGTTTATATCTTCTATTCGTCAGAAATCTACTGCTACAACTATGCTCGTTGCAACAAAAAAAAACTGGACTATTTACAAATACCGTTGTATGAAATCGAAATTCCAATGATAAAAACTACAGCACCACTCCTTTTAGGAACAATATTTTAAGCTGCTTTTTATTTTGTAGTTATTGAAAAATGTAGTTAAAACATATAGTGCTGGCGTCGGATTTCGTAACATTCTTAAAGCCAAGGTGCTAACACAAGAACAAAGAAGGTGTTTGTTTTTGCGATATGCGGAAGTTGCCGAATCGGATAAACTGAAAAATGCTGACGATTATTTTATCGCTCCTTCTGCTGTCTAAGACTCCGCTTCCTACCAGAGTTTACTGCTGGAATGTGTATAAGATTGGCTAAAACTACATCAAACTTTTAACCTGGAAGAGTACAAGTTTTCTGTCTGTCTGTCAGCAGTGCTTTCGAACCTATCGAATCTAAAATTTGGTAAAGAAAACAATATGCAATTAAATGGTACTGTTGCTAATATCCAAAATTTTTAACTCCGAACTGTAACCTGTAAATCTCTACAGCATAATAATATTTCTTTAGGAGCTTGCTTATTGCTAAAGTGAGGGGATGCTGTACATAAATCCAAGCGAAATAAATAACTATCGGCTCGAGACTGTGTATTAATAAAGTACGGGAAAAAACACGTAATATTTACTTTGCTTACAAACAATGTCTCTAACACCCCAACACTTTGTTAAATACTGTCTACCGCTTAAACAGTCCTCCAGCTGGATCGAACACATTACCTATCTACTAAAAGATGCTTCCAATCGGCCTATTCAAGTTAAATATCCAGACATACATCTCGTTGAACGTGTAATAAAACAAAAACCTAACAAGGTATTTAAAATGGTTTGGATTTTCATATTGCATCTTTTTAGCTGGAAATAATTCGATATATACTATTAGACCACAATTAATTCGGTTTATTTTTGCAACCTTGCACATTTCTCAAACAATGGCTTCATTGTTTAATTGCGCAGCAGACAGGCAGGCAGGTTTTGACAACTCTGACATTTCCAGACAATGACTCACATCCGGTATAGGAATCTTGTAAACATTAGACTCTTAACCTCAAAATTCATCGTGGGAATCTTGTAAAAATTATACTTTTACCTCCAAAATGTATCGTGAGAATCTTGTAAAAATTTCAAAATTAGACTTTTAACAGCGTCAGCAAAAAAATTTTCAAACAAAGACAGCATTCACTTTAGCAGTTGTGCTGATTTTTCTCAAACAATGGCTTTCATTGTTGAATTTTTAACAGCTTTGCACATTTTAATCTCCAGACAACAATGGCTTCATTGTCCAATTATCGTGCTGATTTTAAAACAATGGATGTCATTGTTCTATTTACCAGCTTTGCACATTTTAATCTCCAGACAACAATGGCTTCATTGTTCTCGAATTTCGTGCTGATTTTAAAACAATGGATGCTATTGTTCAACAACATCTGCAAGAATAGACATGTCTGTCAGACGATGAGTCACATCCGGTCGAGCCTGAGAAAATTTTGATAAGCGTAACAATAGCTTCTGATTTACTGATAACATCCTGCAAGAATAGACATGTCTGCATCCCAGACGCTCGAGCGTGGGAAAATTTCAAAAACTACACTTTTAACCCAAAAAATTCCCGGAAGTGGCACGTGACCTAGGTGAGGCCCGTGACCTCGCCCGTGACCTTCGACTAGACTTAGCCAAGTTTCAAACCAGAGGCCAATGACCGAGGCCCGTGACCCCCGGCTAGACCCGTGACCTTCGACTAGACTTAGCCAAGTTTCAAACCAGAGGCCGCCACGTGACACTTAGCCAAGTTCCAAACCACCGGAAGTGCGCCAGAACCCGTGTAGGTACTCTACTGTCAGATTGTTTATTGTTTGTCAATTATGAAATGCCATCTCACATTAATGAAGTAACCGGAGCAAGAATACTCCAAAGACTAGAAGAACATATTACGTGTCCCGATTTCTAAGGCGCCGACCGTACATATTATGTTTTGGTTCCTCTGCTATCTGCAAGTTACGATGTCGATGCAGATGACCGTGAACCGATGTCGATGCAGATGACGGTGAACCGCAAACCGGCTGACTTAATCGAAACGAATCGAGAGCCAAAATTTATTCGAATTATTATTCAAATAATCATTCGGTTATTAACATCATTCGAATGCAAATAATTCGGTTATGAAAATTGTCCAGTTATGCCCATCACTACAGTTGACCCCTAGGATTTACGGACAAACTGACTATTTTGCCCAGTTGGCCTCCTCCGTGACAAACGGTTATCATCCATTAATAATAATAATAATAATAATAATAATAATAATAATGCCGTTTATTGAACCAACCAAAGAAAATATAGCAACATAATTTACATCGTAACTGGGTAACAAGGTTCAAAGGGGCGAAGTTCAGACATGTCCGAACCATCGTCAACGTTTTTGTATTTGTTCTCCTATCAGTGTTTGTTGATCACATCTTCCTCTAATTGTTTCGTTTCGAAGGCGGTCGCGGAGCGAGACACCGAGAATTGGCCTCAAGCATCGCGTTTGGAATACCTCAAGCTTGCCAAGGTCCGGCTTGAGCAATGTCCACGTTTCCGATCCATAAAGAAGAATGGGAAGGATCAGCGTTCGGTATAAGCGTACTTTCGTTTTGATGGTAGTACGTTCGTGTAATTCATCGTTGATCAGCATACCTGAAAATAGCGAAAAGAATACCATAGTTCCCAATTCAGTGTAAATACCACAACTTTGTAAAACGTAGCCAAATCTGAAAATTTGTAGGTTATGTAGCCTAAACTTTAAAGACACGCCTTTTTAGCGTATGCGTACGGCTTCAATTTTGGGAGCGTTCAGTTACACAGATATTAAATTAAACAAATGTACTCGTCTTCGAAGCTGTGTCAATAGTTTTAAAAAACATAAGCAATAGGCATAATAAGTAATTGTTTTCTGTGATAATATCGCTACTAAAAGTTCTGGGAAGGTTGTTTACAAAACCCCGAAAATAGAATCGGTTGATCGCGACTATGGTATTTTTCATCGTGTAAACACGGCCTGTAGTGTTCTGCATTATTATAGAGGTATGATAACTTGTCTATTGATTTGCTCATCATAAGATTTTCATCGCTTAAATAATCTCTTCCTATTAGCAAGTCGTGTCAAAGGTTATGATCGTCTAGAATAATCACCGTAACAGTAGCAATAGTTTCTTTAATCATAATGCTTGCTTGACTTGTCAGATTTGTAATACAGTGTTTCCCATGAAGCATTTCACAGCAATTTTCTTGTCAGCTGTTTGTATTTTTAACTTGATCCTAAGAGCGACCGCTGCCGCTGTCTAACAAGCATTTTACTTTACGGTTATTTATGAAGGCTGTTTTTTTAACATATTTTCAGGGCTAGTATCGAATACGACCTCGTTCACAATACATTTAATGTTTGTTTAGACTACATTAATCGCTTACAAAGTTGACATTCAATACGTTGCTTCCGACAATCTCAAACGCGGTGATTTTCCCCGCAGTAAAAGCACTAAATCTTCAGGGATATTTTACGCGAATTCGTGGGTTGTCTCGTACCTTAGCGTGAGGTATGAGCCTGTTCCCGATTAAACGCCGCCGACGGAGAATTGCGCATTCTTCTGGAATTAAACAATTTAATTGTTTAAGCTTAGGGTTTCCAAGTCCCGGGACCAAAAGTGTTTTCGGGACTTACGAGCTATAATATTTCAAGTCCCAGGACTAGTCCCGAAGATCCCGAAAATGGCCCCGAAAGGGAAATAGTGTTCAGGTGAAATTTCCGAATGCAATTTTTAAAGAAAAACAAGTGTTTTAAGTTAAATAAAGCATTTATGTGCGGATAATCTGCGTTGGCACTCGTCTATAACGTCATTGCTTTCTTCTGGTACTAAAAATGTCTCGTCACTCTCCTTTTGCTTTTGTTTGAACTGCAAAGTGCTTGTGTAATCTTTTCGTCAAGCTGTCTCTACTTATAATAATTTTATAGAAACAAACTTTACATTATCTTAAATATATAAAATTTTTGTCATATTGACTTCAAATCGTAATTTGTTTTAATGTAGAATGAAGGTAAGTTGCGATTCGGTATTCATTCTAATTGTAACGCTTTAGCAGATAAATAACGAAAACATTTGAAACCCAAAAATCTAAATTATTCACATTCTTCGCACATAATTTTACAAGTCTACAAATTTAGTTACCTTACTGTTACTACGTGCGCACACGACTACGCGTAAAATATATCTAAGTCCAACAAAAGAAACAGATAAGTAGAAGAAGATACGCAAATGGGGCTGAAACAAGGCACATGTTTAATTCTAACCTACCAAAAACAATACCTCTCCTGCCTACGCAAAGCGCAAATAATGCAGAATGTTCAAGAGGCAGAAGTAATACGCCGGACGCTGGTGAATCCACGTCCTAATTCTCTGATATCGAGTATACGCACGCATGTTGACATGGTCCCGCGACTTCGCCTGGGCTGGCTGTGGTCCCGGGACTCGGTTTTTGTGGTAGAATCCCGAGACTGGAAACCCTTTGGCAGCTTTTTCGTAACAACAGTCTCCTAAATTTTGACGTGCGACTGGACTATATAGTGCTGCTTCAGTTAGTAATTTCCCAAAACGTAGGGGCGCAGGAAAATTCTCGGTTAACTTGATTTTCATTTCTTGCCAACTCAAACATGGACTGGTTAACGAATCGTACCATTTTCTCGCGTTTCCACGTAGTTAGGGTTGCCCGATTTTTCGGGATTGTACCGATTTGGAGCTAGTCCCGCAACGAAATACTGTCCCGATTTTCCAAGAAAATATTACGCTTTCCCAATTTATGCAAATTCTGGTTCAATGCCTCGCATATAATTTAGAACGAGTTGTTTGACAAAAATGGTGTATCCAATATCTAGCTATTCGCCATTTTAGAATCTGGGTTTCATATGCTCTTATACTTCCTTTTACGATAAAGGAAGTATTGGATTCACCCCAAAAATTCGAAATTGAGTTTTCATCAGATCTTCACGTTTTAGAGTCCCCTGAACCCAAAAAACATGTTTTGTTCATTGGTCTTGTCTGTCTGTTGTTACCGTTAATTTTCGCTTTACTGTATTCTCGATATTTTTCGAATTGCGTCCGGATATTGCGCATTTTTGATACGCCGCCGTTGCACATTGTTGAACGTTCGCGACTCGAAAATTTGGCATCTTGTCCCGGCGTTCGATCGAATAAGGTCGTTGGAAGTTTTTGGTGCGGTTCGAGGTCGCGATTAGGGGATTTGTACGCGTCTCGACATTCCTCTGAATATAAATCTGGAGATACTGCCTGGTGCAGACTTTTTTTTGACGCCAAAACTTCTCGAGCAAAACATTTGGGGAATTTAGTGTGAGTATGACCGTTTTCAGCTCCTTTTCGATTGCCCGCTAACGTTTATTTCAATAATTTAGTCCCCACCACGTTAGGGGTCTCAAATACAAACTTCGAGAACCCCGACTTGCGGCCCGATGCGATCTGTGATAGCGTTATCTCGGCGCGCTTAATTGACGAGCTACTGTCCTTTTGGTGAGCCATCAAACCCCTGGAAGCCCGTTCCTGCGATGTTATCAACGCTAAGACGGCCTCGCACCAGCTCAAGGTAACCTTGCTGCTCTATTAATTGTGCTTGCGGTAGCCAACGAGTAACCCTGGCTGTACGCGCTTATGTGCCTCAATCGATGGACTGCCGAAAGTAATCTGTTCCTATATTAAGATTAGCGCGATATACCAGCGCGAGATATTTATATCATGGTCTGGACGCATCACTTTGATCACACATTTTAATCTGTAAAGTACGAGGCTTCCCCTCGCCGTAGCTTTCACTTTAGCTACGAATTGTGATATTAATTGTTACATGTACCACGCTATAGAAATTCCTGGGGCGGTTGCCCGCTTGTAATTTACATTTTTATATTAACGTCACTCCTCGGGAGCTTCCAGGAATTTCCACTATTTTGATGATTTGGTGTTTAATTGGCCACATCGTTTGTAAACAAGGATCCTTGGGGCATTTATATGCTTTTATATCGGCCCTAAACTTTTACTTATATGTATTTTATTGTGCCCGGCTTTACGAGTGAATAAAAGGAATTTGTCTCCCCTGCACTTCATTGTTTGACTTCAGTTTTGCGCCGTTTTATTTAATCCACAGTGTTCCAATTTAGCTGTAGCGTAATCTATCAATCGCTGAATTAGGGGGTTATCTCTGTGTTATCTTTTTTTGTTATCCATTAAATTGGTGGCGTCATTCCCCCCATCTAATGAACCCACGGCCGTCTTCGGCTGCAGCTGATCGGCGACCCCTAATTAGCGATTGGTAGTGACTCGCCTAGGCATTGGCTGAGTGAGGCAATTTGGTGCTTTGAATGCTGCTTCGATTCGTTGAGCAATTATTATTCTACCCCCCCTTTTTTGTGCTTATAAGGGATAACACTGTGAACAGAATATCTCAAAAACGAAAAGAGGTATGGCGTAGAAACTTAATATATAAGTTTTGTGTACTATCTAGACGCGACAACAAGCTTTTGAAGAAAATCGCCTCATTGTACCCTATTTTTCATTAAATAATCTTTTTCCACATATATCGTTCGCCGTTTTTTAATAGTATTTCTATTAATGTGTTTTATTTCTGTAATTTTTTATACTAGGTTTATTTTGTTAATAAAGAAATAATTTTGACTTCATCATTAGGTGTTTGGATTATTATAAGTTTCTTAAGCCGCGTCCACATTAATAAATATTTACGTTGTGCCTTGTATTTGACGCAAATTTGTTAATAAATATTTACGTTGTGCGTTGTATTTGACGCAAATTTGTGCGTGTGGATTCAAATTAATGTAGATGTGGACGGTTCGCCGAACACAAACGCACACAAACATTTTTGTGACGAACGACGCACGATTTGCGGCGCAACGTTGTGCTGATGTAGACGTATGTTGGTAGTGCATATATGTGTTCGCGTTGTTTTAATTTTAAGTTATTTTTAGGAATGAACTTTCTAACTTGTAGAAGGAAATTATTAATTAACCATGCCTTATTACCTCATTATTAGTAAAAAAGAAATATGCGGCCGTTATTATAATGCACCATTTAATTCGAAAAAATTAAAATAAGGAAGACGTTACTAGATGACAACTTTATCAATATAAAATGGCGGTAGCGGCATGTTAACGACATTAGCAATTGATGAAAGCATAGGACAAATACGTCTGTTATCTTAAATCCGTTAACGGTTTTTTCGATGGTAGCTGTTTTCCCATAGGCCTGCTTGAGTAATCCTGCGACGTGGTATTCGGTCACTACTTGCCCAGGCTGTGATGTCCAATTATCACATAAATTATCGTAATAGGCTTTCAATGGTCTAAAAAAGTTTCGGTCAAGTGGCTGTGTTCGGTAGCTGCTGTGTAGTGGGAGACTAAGCATGTGAATATTGCTATTTATTTCGTTAGTTACGGTTGGGAGACCGGTATGAGAAATGTGGTTATCTAATATTAACAGGACAGGGTTGTCGGGGGAAGGATTTGTACACTTGCGGAAGTGCTCCAAAAAATCGACGAATTTTAAAGAGTTCATATATCCAGAATCTGTTACACTTAAAGCAGACCCAGTTGGATCATCCTTAATTAATAGAGGGGTTAATTAATAGAGGGTTTAACCTTTTGCGTGCAAAAATGAAAAATGGTAGAACATGCCACCGTCACAGTTTTGCCCTGTTCAGCAGCCACATTCTCTTTTCCCAGTGGGAGCTATGTGTTTAGATAATTTATTTGGTACAGTCTGAAAACCACTTTCGTCCATGTTGTATATTCTGTTGGGTGGAAACTTATATTTCTTAAGAAAACTTTAGTTTTCAAAATATTCTGACAATTGCTGTTTGTTAAAGCCGACTGTTAGAACTACACTGGTTTTTCGAGGTGTACGCAGTGAGAGACGGCTTCTTTGCATACATTTTCTTGTCCAATCCCTACCCGCTAATTTTGTTATCTTGTTAAATGGATGCGCAAAACCATTTCTTTCTGCAAATTCATATGCTAAATAACAAAGCGATTTTAGAGTAAGTGTATAAAAACGCAAGTACAACACCTTGCGGTGATCTACAATTTGCTTTTGTTGCTCTGCAGTAAAAACAGCTCGGAACCGCCCCAAACCCTATGCTCCTCTGCCGGCTTTCAGTTTCTTTCTAATGGTGGATTGATCGTAGCCAATGGTTCTTGCAATATCCCTTATCGATATACCTCTCTCCTGCAACTGTCGAACCTGCCCTAGTAGATCCTCAGTCAGTGGCTTAAAATTTTCATTTTTTCTTTTGTAAGCCCTGCAAAAAATAAATTTTTACCAAAGGGCTTAGTCAGCAAAAAGGGGCAAACGTTCGCAGCGGATTTTTACCCTATTAGATATGCGGACTTTTACCCCAAAAATGTTTTTTTTGTTTTAGCAACGCATGTTTGGAAGTACATAAACTTATATAAGTATTTTGTTGATGATAATTGTTTTTAAGAATCCAAGTATTTTAGTGAATATGAAAGATTGTTTTAACAAATTAACTAGGACCTTGTCATCTTCACTAAGATATTTGAAAAAATTTCAACACAGATAATTCAAACTTAGTAGGTACCTCATAATTTACAAAATTTGCGACCCACAAACCACGTGTCGGCACTGTAGCTCTTCCCGCAACGTACGAAACGAGTAATACCTTGACAAATGTAATATAAATATTATGTCTCCCACAAAGCGCATGCCGACTTTTACCCCATGCGAACATTTGCTCCAACCTACCCTAAGTAAAAATTTTAAAAAAGGTTCCAAGAAATATGATAGATACAAGAATCCAAATGAAACTACTGCTGCTGCAGCAGAAACAGATGTAAATAAGAAGTGATGGTAGAGGTAATGTCTACTAAAAACCACAAACTGTAAAATTTACATTTTTATTAGAGCTTCGTATTAGTGTTCCTTAAATTTATTTTATTATTAGTTCTTTTTGCGAATAATAGTTTCTTTAGTATTCAGTTTCTGGTATTTGTAAAATTAGCTACAATGAAATTAAAAAAAGAACTTGAAAAATTAAAGTAATAATTACCTTTCCCCCACTAGCACCCCCTCCTTCTTCCCTTTTTCGTATTCTTGTCCCGAAATTGTTATTTCTTGGGACCACCCATAAAAAGTTAATAGTAGTCTCATCTAAATTAAGGTTTGCTCGTGTACTTACAGTTTGTTGCAACCCAGCTAACTCTTTTCTAATTACTTTAATTTTCTTACGAGCGGCTTCGTCACATGGTGGTGCTGCACTTGGGAATGAGCTATGAGATCGTCTCGATCGAAGTGAAGAGGATCGATGTTTGCGTTTTGAAGATCAACCCATCTCTGACAAGGCACTAATTGTGTTTTGTTGCACCTTGTAGGTTACTCGTAATTGAAACAGGCGCACACACTCGCGCGTTACACCATACAGTAGGAAGCGTAAGCACTTGGGGTATTATCCCACCACTGCCATTGTTACAATCTCACAACTCAATCTCTGAACACCTTTAATTTTAAAAATGATACTCCGTGTAATTAGCAGTAAACTCTATTACGCAGTTATTACAACTTTCTGAAATTTTTATTGAATGAAATCTAGGTGACCGCATGCTACAATTTGGTCACTGACGTGCCTGTGGGAACGGATGGACTTTATGGGTTTTCTCTAAGTGTGTTACTTTAAATACTTGCCCTGCTACAGAAGCAGCTACTTTAATATAGGAAGGACACCGCTTAAGTTTTTTCTTTGGTGTTTAGAGCTTCATAATGACAAAATTACGCCTATAGTACACAAACAGTTTAAGCCCTTGAAGGCAATGTTCGAGCTGTTCTCGGAATAGAGCCGTGATTATGCGAATCTGTGGTGTAGAACTTCTTCAAAAGGATTACCATTTGTTGCAGAAACCGAGGTAGTCATTTACCAAATATCGTGTTCCACATTTAATAGCAGGGTTTGTATTAGGGATGTCGGCGGTTACCCGGGTACCCGGGCCTACCCGGGTAATAGTCAACCCGGGTATATTTTCTGGACCCGGGTACCCGACTAGTAAATTATGTAATGTCCAGAAAGTCAGCCCTTTTCGGAGAAGATGATAAAAACAATAGGAATAAGCTCTGGAAAAGCAACAATGCAGTAATAATAAGAATCAACCCATCCCATACCACATAATGTTGATTCTTGTTTCATATAAGGCAATAAATCCCTTCACGGAAATATTCAACCCGTCAATACTACCATTAAATCGCGTCAGTATGGGTTGAAGTAACATAAACATCCTCTGTGTGATATTGATGCTGCTACCAATTTCGGATAAAAAGTCACGTACTTGAATTTGATAGCACTTGGAAGTCTGAAAATATTTACGACGACAGACGACTTGCAGTTAGAATTAGCGAATAGCGAGTACGTACTATTTCAAATTAGTTCGGTTTAAAAGTCGCGGCGTTAAAATGCGAAGAGCATAGAGCTTCAACATTGTATGAAACTACAAACAAATAAGAAAACAAAGTCGTCAAAAAATCGCCTGTATGGATATATTTTCATTCGCCAGAAAATAATAAGGCAAATGTAAAATATTCGGGTACCCGAGGGTACCCGGGTACTGTTTTCGGGTACCCGGGTTTGATTTTAGACCGGGTACGACATCCCTAGTTTGTATATACTTTGGATTCAAATAAAAACATCTCACTTTTTAACAAAAAATAAGTTTTTGTACTAATATAAAATGAAGCATCTTAATGGTAAACCCTATATTTGGCTAAATTGCCTTAATTGCAGAAGTCACAAAAGTGGTAAATAAAAAATTACCTGTTTCATAAAATATAATTACGTCCAGCGTAAGTAGGTGCAACACCGTCACAAAGCCAATTAACAGCAATCACGATAAATATCAATAAAAACTTAACCTCACCTTACACGTGATGACTGCGGAGTACCCGTCCAACTTCGTAAAATACGAGCAAACATCGAGTAGCGTATACGATCAAGTGTACATAATACTAAGTAGGGATGTCGGCGGGTATCCGGGTACCCGGGCCGACCCGGGTAATAGTCAACCCGGGTATATTTTCAGGACCTGGGTACCCTACTAGTAAATTATGTAATGCCCAGCCTTTTTGCGGAGAAGATGATAAAAACTAAAAAACAATAGAAATAAGCTTTAGAAAAACACAACAATGCAGTAATAACAAGAATCAACCCATCCCATACCACATAATGTTGATTCTTGTTTCATATAAGGCAATAAATCCGCTTCACGGAAATATTCACTATCATTGTTTTACTTTTCTTAATGTTGACCTCCATTTTCATTTTCTCTATTTCCTCACCTATATGTTGACTAGCTTTTGTAATTTATTATCTGTATCTGCCATTATGACTATGTCATCTGCATACATTAAACTTTTCACCTTAACTGGTTCCAGATTTCTATATCCTATTATTGTGCCCAATCCTCTCGTTTTTTCTTTTAGATTTTTTACTATTTTATCCATTATTATTATAAAAATTAATGGGCTTAGGCTATCGTCCTCTATTTTTCTTTCTATAATTAATATTCCTCAATATGCATATGTTGTCATTAGCTTGCCTATTTGCCCTAAATGCACCTTGTTCTTCCTCTAGTTTATTTTCTATCACTTTTCTAAGTTGCCTCTCCAGAATCCCGGTATATACTTTAAAGCACACCGAGGAGAGACAAATGGCTCTATAATCATCGCATTCCGTCTGATTTCTTTTCTTATACAGTGTGACCAGTAAAGTCCGCATCATATGGGATTTTTTTTAATTAATAGCTTTTCTCGAAATTTGACTTTGGAATCAATTGATGCTTCGATTGAGATGTAAATTAACCAAAAAAATTATAGTCACGTCATTCGCATTATCTGTAAAATTTTAATTTTTTTCCAAAAAAAAATCAAAAGTGGGGTTATTTCTCAAAATATCGAAAAAAGTTATTTCAAAAATTTCTAAATGCAATTTTTAGCTCATATGCAAAATTTCAGCTGGATAAGATAATTTAGATTTTTTGACCATTTTTTGTAAATTGCACCACTGTTGCAAAATAAGACTCAACGCAACCTACATAAAACTTCTTAGTTTTGACAACGGCCTGCTAAATTGTAAGACAAACGTCACCCTGCTAAATTGTGACATAAACGTCATTTTATACGGACTGGACATATGTGAAGTTCCGAGATGATTTGCAGAGCGCTAAATACCCACGATCGCGAAAATTTGTGCAATGTGAGATGGTCAAATGTGCATGTTAATTTTACAAGAATGTCAATACTATTACTTCAACAGAATTAGACGGCAAGAGACGATGTGAAACGTAAGGAATCGCTGCCAGCGATTAAAAATCCTCGTTAACGAGCAATCTAATATTAGAATATAAGTCAAGCTGTCCTTTATTATCTTCTTTATTGTGTTTTTGTACATAGAAAACGAAAACTTACAACATTTTGCGTTGATCGACACATAGATTACGTACAAAAGCTCAACAAGAATTTTTTTTTATATTCATAATCTAACTGTTGTAGTTATTCCACCAGAATAAAATATTCAGTGCTAGGTAGCCCATAAATTCTCTTTAATTTGATGCAATAATCTTTGGCATTAAGACATTTATATTAGTATATTATGATACGAGTTTTATACGAAGCATTTTGTAGCACGCACGGATTTAGGGTACGACGAGCGAAGCGAGGAGTGCCCTAAAGGAGTAAGTGCTACAAAATGCCTTATAAACGAGGTATCATACAGTATTTTATCTACTTTGCCACTTTTTTAAGCAAAAAAATGAAAATTTTTAGTATTTTTATTATAGCATCGCTTTGTGTCTATTACGATACGCAAACGCGTATCGTAATAGCCTCAGTACGAACGCAAAGTAGATAATAGTATATTATGATACGAGTTTTATAAGAAGCATTTTGTAGCACGCACGGATTTAGGGTACGACGAGCGAAGCGAGGAGTGCCCTAAAGGAGTAAGTGCTACAAAATACCTTATAAACGAGGTATCATACAGTATTTTATCTACTTTGCCACTTTTTTAAGCAAAAAAATGAAAATTTTTAGTATTTTTATTATAGCATCGCTTTGTGTCTATTACGATACGCAAACGCGTATCGTAATAGCCTCAGTACGAACGCAAAGTAGATAATAGTATATTATACATCAAGGTAGCGAAGCGCAGTATTATAACCTGAGCGCATATTAGATACTGAGCGCGCAGCGCGAAGTATCTAAAGCGCGAAGGTTATAAGACGATTCGCTACCGTGGTGTATATACAATTTTTTGCACTACCAAACGGCTTAATGCCTAAATTCCCAACAAATTTCGAAAATATTTTAATTGTCAACCTGACAATACAGCTCTTTAAAACGTCAAAATTAAAATAGTCATATTTGGTAACTTAGCAATTTATTAGTTACCACGGTGAAAATTGTTTATTTTACTTTCTCTCCCTTGGTGGAGAAAATCAACTTCACGACCTAAAAATAGGCCAATAACGATGCGTTCTCAGACTAGTAGTGCAAAAAGTTTATTATAGCTTTTGATTTGGACTAATGCGCAATTTTCGCAAAAAGCATTTTACTTTAACTCGTTGACATTTACTTATGCAAACGAAAATTCGGCATTCCCTTACACAGAACACTGTGGAATTTTATGATGATTATTTCATTCCACATCATATTGGGGCTACTTTCAATAATAAAGGACTTAGAGGCAATTTTGTGTGACTATGTGTAATTTCGTAAACGACTCTTAATGGCGGATATCTCAACAGCAAATCAGAAAGATGACCAAAATTGACCATACTGTCCTTATATAGCCACTGTACGTTAGGTGTTTATATCTTGTCATAAAAATGTCGAAACATTCTGGGCAAGAAAATATGTACCATCGGCTGCATAGAAAACTGGTACAGCAAAAAAATCTATTTACCCGAATATTTGGCATCAAATTCGAGGTTAGCAGGTTAGGTTTTGCGTCAGTTTTGACATAAACTGACGCAAAACCTAACCTGCTAACCTCGAGTTTGACATAGACTTAACAGTAGGTAGCGCCAACAAAATTTTCAAATATTGGAGTAAATAGATTTTTTTGCTGTACCAGTTTTCTATGCAGCCGATGGTACATAATTGCAAATCTAGATGATAGCTGATCTATTAGGGTATGCTGTTTTCACACTTTGGTGTAAGAAAGGTTAATTAATTCATAAGGACCTAGTTACTCAAATTGCCCACTAATGATAAATAATTAGATATATTAATTAAAGCCTTATTTATGCTAAAAAAAAAGTTAAATCAGCTACTTGTACCTTGTAAGGTTGTAAGTGTAGTTGATTTCAATGAAACCAATTGTAAGTACAGTAAATATATTTTGCTCAAGAGCATTTTGGTTAATGTGTACAAGTTTTAGATAATGCACACTTGTCATGTTAAAATATTAACGGATGTCCCAAAAGTTTTCGGGAAAAAAGTAATGGTTAAAAATTTTGTATAATTTTAATTTATTTTGCATGTCAACAACATAACCTTATAACTGTGTTTATTACAAAACTGACATGTTATATTAAACGTCAATCAATTTGATACAATTTGTTTCTAACGACAACTGTATGGGACGTTATTTACTGTAGGTCTATTTTGAAAATTTTCCGAAAACTTTTGGGACATACGTTAGTATTAAAAATACATTTTTTTTACTTTTTAAACAAACTAGCGAAATATTTACTTTTTTCATCTAAATGTAAGGCAATTCATACAACTTTAATTTTGAATTTGGAACATTTTATCGTTTTGCGGAAAATTAATAGAAAGACTACTTGACCTACTATTTATATTTTTCTTGTGCTAACTCAGCCATCTTGATATCAATTAAACTGCAGTTTGGTATGAACCGATGTTGAGCCAAGCAGGTTTAGACTGCAAAACAGGAGAATCATAAGAACACATTTTTGGTTCATTATACAGGGTGTATCTGAATTGCTTGACCAAACTTGAAGGGATGATTCCTTGATCAATTCTAAGATAAAGAGTTCATACAAACGTGGGACTTAAACGGCTTCGTTTTCAAAATACAGGATGTCGAAGTTTAAACAATTTTTTTTTCAATAATTTGGATAACGCCTGGCATCGTGTGGTCAAAATAAATTTAATTTATTTCCACCAGTGGCGTACGACCTCTGTATCACGCAACTGGTGGAAATAAATGTATTTTAACCAAACAATGCTACTTGATGAAATACTAACTTACACCAAGTTTCATTAAAATACCTCTAGCCGTTTTCCAGATTTTCGAAGAAAAATCATTTTTGTTTAAACTTCAACACCCTGTATCTCGAAAACGAAGCCGTTTAGGCCCCATGTTTGTATGAACTTTTTATCTTAGAATTGATCAAGGAATCACCCTTTAAAGTTTGGCCAAGCAATTCAGATACAGCTTGTAGTTTATCGCAAAGTCAATCGTGGGACACACTGTGTACATATACGATTACCAGGTAAATTCATTGTGGAAAATTCATATTTTATAAGCGTACCAGATACTTCAGTGGTAACATGTCAATAACGAAATATATTTGTATAATTGTAAAAAATATAGTTCGTTTTTGTGTCAAATATTATCATAATTCATATCGTGGCACTAATTTATGACTATCAATTACGGTGTTGGCATTCCCTATATTGCCTGACAGACCTCGGCTGGTACACTGCAATATGGAGTAGTATAGGTGATAGCATGTTTAATCTATAGTTCATCTGGAATTACATCTAATTACAGTATAGTACTATCGAAATATATTTCTAGCTCCTTCATTACATCCATAATAAATCAAACCTTTGAAAGCCAACAATTGAAAGGAAAGGATGACGTAAAATCACAGCAGTTCAGAAAAGAAGGAAACGAAGACTACAAGAACGGTGATTATAAAGAAAGCGCAATTACATACAACAAAAGCCTGTGCTATGCAACATACAACAGTGAAGCCTACGCAACGACTCTCGCCAATCGGTCTGCTGTCTTCTTCCAACTTGGAGATTACGAGGTCTTACTTTTTTCTTAAAATATGTGATTGTCGCTGACTACTCTTTTTATTTGTATTGCAGAGCTGTATCAAGGACGTAGACTTATGTTTGAAAGCTGGCTACCCTGAGGCTTTGAGGCCAAAAGTGTACATACGTAAGGCGGAGTGTTACCAGAAGCTGGGAGACCCTTTGAAAATGAGAACCGTCCTTCTTGACGTTTTAAATGTGATTGACTCCATGGAACCTTTATTAAAACCCATCGCTGGTAATATTTGAGACTAGGCTCCTTGCCATTAGATTTTATTTTTGTTCTTTGCAGAAAATTACAGAAGAACAGTTAAGGAACTGATAACAAAAGAGGCAGATGCAAAAAAAGATGAAACAAATCGTTATGATAAATTACCAACTTTAGACGCAAATCCATCATTCCTTGGTGCATCTACGGCTATTGAGCTTCGGTAAGTATTGAATTTGGCATTTCAGCCGTATTTTCGGTTTCGGTTTTGAAAGCTCAAGGTGGCCCTCCCAACCAGTTCTAGTTTTTGTGGAGATTTTTGTAATTAAGGGGGCGATTAGCGCCAATAGCGAATATAAAATTTGAGCAAATTTAATTTTTCTTGGCTGAAACAAATTTTTACAGATTATAATGGTACTTAAAGCAAAAAGCAAGCTTTCAGTCGAGACAAGTGCGGTTCTAGGCATTTGAAATGGGTTTGTTTGCTACTTTAAAATAGGGGTACGTCGAAAATTAATTAGGGTGGGGGCATCAGGAGTTCATGACGTTTCTAACCTTGAAAAATATCAACGGAGTTGCAGGAAAAATCGTGAGCTGGACCTCGGTCGCTTACCTTTGCTTTCAGCTAATAATTTTGTTATATAAAAAAATAAATTCTGCATGTCTGGCTTACAACAGAACACAACAAAAACTCCAATAATATTAAAAACACTGATGAACACACCAAGTGACTTGAAATTCTGGTGCAGTAACTTTAAGACTAATTTCAAACTATTATTTCCCTGTATGGCATCACGAGGATATGGAGGAATTGACTTCAAATACGCAAACAACAGCCAAGAAGGTATTTAAATTCATTAATAGGGTTACTAAATCGTAAATACGGCGATGTTGATTTGTTTTAGTTTTTGAAGGTTGGCTTTCCTTCTTGTAATCTTTTATTTTTATCTTTCCATACAAGTTTCTTTCCATTCACAAACATCTTCAAATGCTTTGTTTTTAATTATATCCTGTTTGTTTTCATTGCCTTATTTGCTTTCTAATTGTACCACACTCGAAGGACCATGAACAGAATTGCCTGGAGGCTGGATCAGGTTTCTGTTACTTGCACTGGTTCTTTGGCCCTAATATTTTAAGCACAGGAGTGAGACTGCACATCTGTTTTAAGACAATTTAGTCAATGTCACTTAAAGGGACGATAATTATGCTACCCTTAAAGCGCAGCCTTACGTTTATGAAATTATGGCTTGGAAGAGGGTAGCACCGATGTAATTGAATCAAACAGTAAATGTCGATTGGTTTATTACAAAAATAAACGGGCTTTTATACAAAATATAACTGCTTACTTACTAACATTTAAGGTACAAAGTATAGTTTACTGAAACAATCTAATATTTCATAATAATCTGTCAGCATTAAGCAGTATAATTTCCTGCTTTGTCTGCAAGTACGGACGCTGAACTCTGATACTAGGTCGTGCATTAAGGCAATATGCTTGCGCCCGCAAATAGCCTTTAAACTGGCTGATTATGATGGCAGAATTGCATTTAAAACTTATGAACTATATTTCGTAAATTTTGAATTGAAATTTATATCTGTTTAATCCAAAATTTAACACTGTTGTATAAATTCGTTTTTTCGCTTTTAAGTTCTTAGAATTTAACAGTACACTTACTGCTCTAATTGCCCTATTTCGTCGTAATATTCTTGCCTGTATCTCTTTGCTGCTGTTGTTATCCTCCGTTATTGTTACCTATCTACTTGTTCAAACTTATATTCTCTTCCGTTCTCTGTTCTTATTTTCAGGTCTTTTCCTTTTTCCTCGTTTCTTGTGCTTCCCATAATCATGAACTTCGACTTCTCTTTACGGGCTAAAAGTCATTTACAGTTTTTCATTTAATTTATTGCTCTAATTTTTGTTTACGCTAATTTTTGCTTTATCTTCCTTTAAGTCTAATTTTGCCTACAATAAAACTGAGCATTCAGACCTTTTACAAGCTATATTTTGATCTAACGTAAGCCATTTAATCAGAATTACAGTGCTTAAAAGCTCTTAGAGTTTAGACTTCACTTTGCGCATAAAGCTTTCTGGGTTGCATATGTCAAGTTTCTTTTAAAAAGCCCCTTCCAAATTTGGGTTTTCTTATCAGGCTTTTTGGGACCATTTTTGCCATTCGCTATGTTGTGCTGCTAAAGATTAGTTGCTTTTGTGGATCGACGTTATGAAACGTACCTTAATTGGGTTATTTCGCAAGCATCTAGCTTGAGGAGTTAATTTGGTTGTGTCTGGAATACTCCGGTGGTGCTAATGTAGGCCCCGTGAGTTGTATTTTGGTAATTTCTCAAGCCCAAAACTTAGTTTGGATTTCGTCTTGACAAGCACATGTTTCTGTTGGCGAAATGAAGCCGGGAACACCTGCGGGTATGTTTTCTTGATGGTTAATTAGCTAGATTCTATGATTTGGTGCCCTTTCAGCTTTTTCTGTTTGGTGACGTACCTTTTGCTGGGCTACGTCCTTGTTCTGGTGGCGTCCTTTTGTTTGGTGGCGTATCGAGTGATACCGAAGGCTCCTCCCGTGCTAGCGAATTTGCTCCTTGGCTTATCGACGGAGATGACCCCTAGCTGCCGCTTTGAGTTTGCCGAGCTTGTAGGAACCCCTCGCCTACAATAAAAAGCCAGGTGTGGCCTATTTCGACACGTTACCTGCAGGTCGTTAGTTCTGCACCCTTGGTTGAGCCGGCCGCCCTGCAGTCTTCCCGACTCCTTTTCTACGTTTTCTGCAGCATGGAAAAATCTTCGCAAGGTCGGTTGTTTTGTATTATAATTTTTGGTCACTCGAGCTTCGAGATCCATTTTATTTTGTTCTTGGGATCGTGCTACGATGTAATCAGTAAATATTAGACTTAATATGTATTTTAAGTGTGTATCTCACCCATGTAAAGTAGTGATGCGATTTTCATTGTAAAGAAACTATTGCGGTAGTTCATTCTAATTAGCTTTTTAGATTATTCGAACGGTTGTGTCTTACGAGTGTTCGAGTGTTAACAGTATTGCTTTTTGTACGGCATTTGCATGAATAGCCTTGGTCCATTTTTGATCGTCACGATTCGTTAGTGACTTAACATTCGGTTGAATACAACCTCAGTATACCTCCCGCAATTGCAAGCAATTCAATGTAAATTTAGCTTGCGATATTTTCATGCAGATTGTATCACCGTCGCTGTTTAATATATATATGGACCAAGTCGTAAACGACTGGAAAAATAAAATAAAAACACACTTTAAAATAAACAATATCGAAATTGACACTATTTTGTTTGCTGATGACCAAACAGTATTTGCAACCACAGAAGATAATCTACAGTATGGACTACACACATTAAGCAAAATATCGAAAACCTACAACTTAGAAATTTCAACTTCGAAAACCAAAGTCCTAGCTTTTAAAGGTGAAGAACCTATAAGAGCCAAAATTGTTATAGACGATGAAACTATCGAACAAGTAAATTGTTTCAATTATTTGGGTTTTAACGTTACATACACAAACAACAAAGATGTGTACAACAAACTAAATAAATTCAGACAAATGTGCGAAACCATCAGAAGGCATTTACGGCTAGTTAGTAAAGATACAAAATTAAAATTCTACAAGGTAATGGCTGTTCCAGTACTATTATACGGATCAGAAAATTGGACCCTCACGCAGAAAGAAAGAAATGCAATACAATCGACGGAGATGAAGTTTCTTAGATGGGTAGCTGGATATACGCTACTAGATCACAAAAGAAATGAAGAGATACGTCAAGAACTAAAAATTTTCGATTTATTAACAAACATTGACCAATATCGACATAATTGGAGGGATCATATATTAAGAATGAACGATTGTCGTATCGCAATAGTATATTATACATCAAGGTAGCGAAGTGCAGTATTATAACCTGAGCGCATATTAGATACTGAGCGCGCAGCGCGAAGTATCTAAAGCGCGAAGGTTATAAGACGATTCGCTACCGTGGTGTATATACTATTTTTTGCACTACCAAACGGCTTAATACCTAAATTCCCAACAAATTTCGAAAATATGTTAACTGTGAACCTGACAATACAGCTTTTTGAAACGTCAAAATTAAAATAGTCATATTTGGTAACTTAGCAATTTATCAGTTACCACGGTGAAAATTGTATATTTTACTTTCTCTCCCTTGGTGGAGAAAATCAAATTCACGACCTAAAGATAGACCAATAACGGTGCGTTCTGAGACTAGTAGTGCAAAAAACAAATTATACATTATCGACCACGAGGGAAAAGAAGACTGGGACGGCCAAAGAAACGTTGGAATGAACAATTTTCATGAAACCGGAACAAACCACAAAGGTTTAATCCTGGCAGCTGATGATGATGATGATTGATAAGTACTTTAGTCAACTATCGGTTTTTAAAGCGCTATGATAGGAAGCAAGATCTTGAATTCCGTGTGGGCGTTATTATAAATTAAGGTAAACCTTGCATAGTGGGTAATTGGTCAAATTCAACTAACCAATCTAAATTTTAAACTATAATAATTGTGTCACAGCCATGAAGCTATTGACCATCTTCATTTAGTAGTGCAATTGGCCATGTCAAAAGTCAACGTGTAATCCCCCTATGCATATTTTTTTTATTTCGCCCTTATGTCAACTACGCTTTTATGAATATTTAATATTATATTCCAATATTTTGGTGAGGCTTAATATAACGCTTAAGAGCGCTAAATAAAATCTCCAAAGTTTCTCCTGCGGGGCAACGGTGTGGGCAGAGGTAATATTTCGAGATGCAGTGGACGGTCTCAAATCGGTGCTAGACGAGATAAGAGTACAAAGGAACAGTATACGTCATAGCTTGCATTGGTCTGAGGCACGTTCACTGTTTTAAAATATGCCGATTGTTCACTTTTTAAAACGTGCTACAGGCTGGCTACCGAGAATTTCTTAATAATATTTTATCATTGTTTTTACTTTTGATTTTATTGGAATTCGGTCAGAATTCGACTTAATAATATACACGATGGTCGAATTTATAATAACGGGACTCACTAGCCGATAGTTAATCGAAAAATAGTTCGACTTCGTTTAGGATCTACAGGGTGATAAAAAGAATTTTTATTTAATGCGAGAAATAATACATGTGGAATTCATATCGATAATTAATTAATAATTAATAAAATACTCATTAAACCCTATTAGGGATATTAAGAGGTTGCTGGTGAGTTGCAAGTTACGGTTACCAGGTATTGTTTTGTGCGCTTACCAACCTGCTGACTACCCTAAGATAAGGCACGTCTCGCGCGATATCAGCATTTAAAGATCATAAATACATCTATTTAGCTAGGTATCTTGTCTTTTTGTAGGCTCGCTGCTTGCAATAAAGTCCATGTGCGATTTCTGTAGTGGTTTGATTTTTTAAAAACGAATTTTCGTTGGCCCGGACCAAATTTTGCAACTAGAGACTGGTTTATTAGAAAAGTCATGACGTCACCGACTGTTCCTTTGTACTCTTATCTCGTCTGCACCGATTTGGGACCGCTCACTGCATCTCGAAATATTACCTCTGCCCACACCGTTGCCTCGCAGTAGAAACTTTGGAGAGGGTATTCAGCGCTCTGCTGGATGAGGGCGCTAGTGAGCGGAGTGTTTTTAGCAATTTTCGAATTTGACGTTTTATGTTGTTCCCTTATATAGGACATCAGATATGTGCACTTTAAAAATTCCCAAAAAATTAGATAATTGTGCGTAGCATAATTTATTTGTTAGAAAAAATTGTTTTAATTAGTTTTATTTTGAAATTTTGGAATATTGAAAAAAAATTAGCTTGACACATTGATATTGCTTCATGGAGAAAATAATGTTAAGATAATATTTCAAAATTCCTATTAATAATCTAATGAAAAGTAAAATTCTTATAGACCCATGTAGAATGCTCTTAATTATTACTGTGATATGAATTTTGTGATACGCTGATTTGTTTTGCCGTATGATATTTTCGTGTGTATTTTAATTGTGTTTGTATTCTTTGTTTGCTGGAATTATACTGCGTTGACATCTTTGTCTGCGTATCTGATTTGTGCCTTTGCCGTTACCTTTTTATTTTCAGGTTTGGTTGGTAGCGCCCTTTGTAGTGTACTTTTTGTATAGCAAAGGGCTGGGTTATTTGCTACTTGGCGCCCATATTTTTATTTTTCAGCTAAAGCTTTTGAGTCTTTTGTTTTACCCACGACCAGCTCCGGCTGAGTAGTCGGTCGCCTTTGCTTACTTCTTTTACAGTCGTCGTAATGGTAACATTCTGTTCGTTGATTCTCAGACCTATCTTCCCTGCTGCTTTTTCTAAGTAACCTACTGCCTTTTTTAGCTGTTTTTCCGTTTTTGCTATTATTGTCAGATCGTCTGCGTATGCTAAACACTGGTGTGTGTTACCATAAATTGTTTCTTGTCTGTTTATCCCGCTACTACTTAATAATCTTCTTTGCTAAATTGGAAAGTGCTGTTGACAGTGGGTCTCCTTGTCTTGGTCCATTTTTTGTTTTAAATATGTACTTTTGACAGGTTTCCATTGATCCTTACACTGCCTTTTGTTTGCTTCATTGTCATGTATTTCAATCGTAATAGTTTCCGGGGTATTTTCAAGATTTGACATTCATGGTAGCTTTCAATTAATAAGAGTCATTAATAAAAAAAATCGTGCATTAATAAGGGTCATTAATGAACGATTTGGTATGCATTGACGAAACCCATAAATAAACGATCAATGAAAAAACTATTAATAGCTCACGCACACGTTTTTTTTTACTTCTGTGAATACAGTTCGACTGCATAATTTATTTCTGAGGTTTTAGCCCGAGAGGGGTTACATTATTAAATAATTGTTAATTGCTTTTTCTAATTATGGTTGTTTTCTTAATATGGTTATGTTGTACCTTTCTTTGGAAATAAATGAATCAATCAGTTACATAGATAATGTTCGAATATTTCGTTGCCAACGAATTTTTGCATGTTTTTAATCTTTTAGCAAATAGCTTATAAAAAATAGTGAAATGGTTTACATAAAAAAGGTATCAAGTCTTGAAACATAAATATAACGTTGAAAAAATGTGTAACATGTGTGAAACTCCTCTAAAAAATGCATTTTATTAGCTATTTATAAAAAACCGTTTTACGTCCAAACATATAGTTACGGCTCGTATATAAAAATAGTTGCACATATTGTTTGCATTGTAAAAAACCTAGGTAAATAAATGAAATAAGCTTGAAAAGAGGTTGGGTTGATGAGAATTTAAATTGACGCTATGTAATTAAATGTGTAAATAACATGATTGTAGGTTAGGTGAGCAACATTGGTTGCCGATGGATGTGCGTACCTGCGACATATAACGACAATAGTTAATAAAACTGTGCATTAATTATAAGTTACGTTAGTTAAGAATTATCCTGTTTACATTAGTTTACATTTGATTCAAAAGGCTCCACCTAAAAAAGGGGGTTGGCAACATCAATAATTGTTGATGGATGTGCGAACCTGTGACGCATATAGTTGGTTGTTAGGCAATAAATATTAATTTTCATATATCGTTGTTTATTAGTGGGTTTTGCTAGTCAAAGCAAGGTCTTGTTACGACAGATCACTAATAAAGAAATTCACATGCTACTACGTAGTTACCTCAGTTTAAGCGGGTTGCTATGAAAGGCTGTGCTATCCCGCCTTTTTTTGGGGATATTTTAATTTACTCTAATGCCTCGGATATGCTCCGAGTCGTAGAACACGTTCAACAAGCTCGAATAGGGTGCAGACCAATAAATAACACTAGGTAAATGTTCAAAATAAGATTTACTGTTTTTAACTATTTACATTGAAAATGGAAATAATATTGCACACTGCGGGTTACGGTATATAGGGTAGTTGCGCCAACAGGGGGTTGCTTGGGCTCGCCAGCAGCGCCGCAACCCAAATTGTCCAGGCGAAGGGCAGGCACGTCAAATACACCTTCGAAGCGCGCGTCGTTGTCCCCGGAGATGTCGCGGAGTCGACTGTCCGCGCAGCGGCCTCTTATCGGTCGGAGGAGGTCGTTGGTCGAATGCCCCAGTCGTGATAAGCGATTGTTTGTTTACAACAAACGCTGCGAACACTTTGGATTATTAATTGTGCTTTAAGGAGGTACCTGACGACGAAAGAAGCTGTAGAAGTTCGCGTCCGATGCGCCGAATTAGACCGGTGCCGCCGGGCGATTTGGCGGCGTCCGTAGCTCGGAAATGTGCCGTGGTCGGACTCCCAAACATTTCAATGTTCGCGCAAATATGCGGTTCCGCCCGGATCGCAGCAGCGCGGAGATTTATTTCAGGAAGCTTCTGGGATAGCTCCGGAGTGTTAGTGGCGATGTCTGCAGGTAGGTCTCTTATCACATGATCTTCAACCTGGTGGTGATGGGATGTTGACGGCTTCTTAGTGCTTTAAAATTCAGGAAAATTAATACGTTCGAAATACGGCCTTCGAGGACGCAAATGATATGGGTCAGATAAGGATCTCTAGGTTATCGGGGTGTTCTTGCAGGCAGACAGTGACCATACCAAACCCACAAGAACTTTTATTTAGGCGATTTCTCCCTTGCTAAGACAGTAACCATACCAAAGCAAACGAGTGATCGCTCCGGGTAGATTAGGAGAGGTTTAGGAGAGGACTCGGAACAGAATTTGCCAAGGAGCAAAAAAAAAAGGTAAAGGTTATTTCAATTCCCCCAACTGGGGGCGGGCTGCTATAGGGACCTTCCGTCCCTCTTCAGCCAAGAACGGGAAACTCGGGATGGGTGAGAGAAAGGAGGGGTGGAGACTGGAAGAGAGGTCAGGAAAGGTGGAGAAATACTGCCCCGGCATTCGCCTCAGAGAAGGTACTCTGTTGACACAGGAAAACCACCTAAAAACCTGAATCAAGGCAGGCGGCCGCAGGAATCGAACCCACGACCTCCCGAATGCTAAGCGGACGTGCTACGCACTATGCCAAGGAGCTGTCGGGTGTTCCTTTTTATACGTTTCAGCGGCTCCTGGTCGGTGCATGCGGCCTCCCCACTTAGATAGCGGGGGAAACACTCCTGCGCGCAAACATGGCTTCCTGCGCATCGGCTACCGGCCCGCGCTATCGCTTCTTAGCGCGGTGTTGAGATGCAAACGTTTGATAAGGCGGCGAATTACATTTCCAATACCCTTCAAGTATCCTTAGAATTTAGATTCACAAGCGTAATGTCACAAGGCAAATGCATTATTTCTGTTACTCTCACACTATTATGTAATATTTTAATGACATATGTTTTAACTAAATGAACAACTGTAAAATACATTCAGTTTTCATGTTCTCTCCTATTAACAAGGCTAACTAAAAATGCAGATTTAAAAATAATTTTTGATTATTTCCACGATTGCTCGTTTTTTCGCATTTTCTTAAAACAATTCACTAAATCATTACAGACATTCTTAATAATGGTAATTTCTATAACATTTTTTATCTCTGCTGCCATTATGTTCGGCTAGTAGAAGTTACTGTAGGTTCTAAAAACTCATTTCAGATATACCAGACGCAGAGGTGCTTATGTAGTAGCCAAAAAGGAGATTGCACCAGGTGACATTCTGTTTGTAGAAAAACCATATGCTTGTATATGTTACAATGACAGCGAAACGCTTTCCATTCATTGTCAGAATTGTCTCAAGAAGGCAGCTAGCTGTGTTCCGTAAGTTATTTCAATATTTTTATTAATAAACTCGTAAATTCAATGTGGAAAACCAAAATCTTCTTGAAGGTGCAAGGGTTGTGTAGAACATCTATACTGTTCAGAGGAGTGTCGTGATGCAGCTTGGAATGATTTTCACCAGTGGGAATGCACTGCCATTCAGGCAAAGCTTTTCGCTTTTAAGGCAATTGGTCCTATGTGTACGCGCATTTTATTTAAAGGGCTTCAATCAGGACTGCCTATGAACAAAGTACATTTTGAAAATGGAGTAATCAACAATTATGGAAACATTGATGACAATTATCCTTACATGTACAGCTTGCCTACCAACATTGAGAAAATTGACAAGGAGACTTTAGAGCTATTTGCACTGGTGAGTATCGTTTTACGATAAAGAAATACTTGTTAATTTTGTATGTTAATAGGCAGCTGAGACTTTAGTAGTTTATTTAAAATTGAAAACTAATTTTTTCAATCACCTTAAGAAGTGGCCGGCATATGCAAATAAGAGTAACAAAGAGCTGACGAAAAAAATAGGAGGTTTAATAATTAGGCACATTGCTCAGTTGTACCGCAGTGAAATACCAATACGAAAAATTGGGGGTGGATTTCCTATTAGAAGTGTACCTGTAGGAGCTGCAGTTTGTCCATCACTGGCAATGGCAACCCACTCTTGCAAACCTAATACCACGCACTAGTAAGTAGTATTTGATCATTATTAAATAGCAGGGCACTTAACTGAAATTAAATACTTATGCAAGAATTTAAGGTAAAATAATTATACTTCTACAGGCAGACCTTGTTGTTCGCGGGGGTTACGTTCCAGAAGAATGTCGCGAAGCGCAAAACCGCGAAGCGCAAGTAAATACATAAATGATAAAAACGGGGTTAGGTTCCATTAACTAGATTTATTTATACTATGCAACCTCAAAAAATTCAAAAATACATAAACGTGCATACTTATACAAACTAAAATTCCATACATTACATAAGTCTGCCACTTGAATCTAGAGCTCGAATGTCCATTTGTTTATTCAAGTTATAATTTTACAATTTATTTCAGGTTCAATTTGGTAATAAGAGATTCAAAGGAATAGGCTCGATAAGTGTGTTTACAAGTTCGTGATAAATAATTTTATTTAGGTGTTCATGACATAAACCGCATACGTCTGCTTTATTTACTTAGGCCCGGTTGCAGAAAGCAATGTTAAGTCTGGTGTTAGCTAACACGACGTCAAAGTGAACAAAAACGAATCAAATCTCAAATGTTTATGGTAACTAATACATTAGTAAACAAAATTGGATGCGATTTTGTTCACTTTGACGCAACGTTAGCTAACACCAGACTTAACATTGCTTTCTGCAACCGGCCCTTAGTGTGTGAAAGTTGAAACAGTTACCGTTGGCAATTTTAACGGCAAAGCAATCCCCGAACGGCAAATAAAAGGGAGCACGTACGTGCCCCGCGTAAAATCAAATCAGCGAAATGCAAATCTGCGAACGGCAAGGTCTGCCTATATATTCCTAATTACTTTTTAAGAACAATTTAGGAAAAGTGCATTTTAATACGTTGACTGCTCATGACGCAGATCCGCGTTATTGCGAATGTTTCCGATGTGCAAACGACGCAGATCCGCGTCATGCGCAGTCAACGTGTTAAAACATTTGTTTCAAATCTCCAATATGTTAACGCAGCGTGACTGAATGACATCTACCCGTATGCTGTTTTAATATGAGCCTTGTGCCTGTTGTCCTGATTTCATGGTTTTCACGTATCTTGCGATATCCTTAAAAACAATCCGGTCATAACAAAATGGACCCTTTAACTTTAAACTTGTTGGGAAGAAATATTCTCATCCACATTTTGAAGCTGTGGAAACTGTGATAGTTGTGGTGAGGCTGTAGGTTTTTTTAAAGAAGTTAGCATGAAATTGATTTTATCATTATCAAGGAATCTACTTCAGGTGCAGATAATGAAAGTCTAATATCGGCGAACAAACTTTTGAGCCTTGGGAAAGAATTTGTCAACTTGAAAAGTCCCAAGTTGAAAAAGGAGTGCATCAAATCTTCATCGTGATATTTCTGGATTTGAATAGGAAGTGAGCGGATGGCCCAGTGAGCAAATGTTTGCCTCTCAGGCGGCCGACCCGAATTCGAATCCCAGCGACTCTAGAATTTAAAAATGGTTACCACTCTTAACATCTGTGGTAGTCCATAACAAGGGAACTCTGCCTCATTTTCGACGAGCAAGGCTAGCCACCTACACGGCCTAAGGGCAACTAGGGAACTACTCTGTTGTTAAAACAGCCGACTGACCTATAATAAGAGAAAGAAGAAGAATAAGAAGTGTTGAGTTAGATATGTGAGACAGATAGTTTTGTAAGCTCTCAGCTTGGGTATGTTAACTTGAGATGCTTTTGTTTTATAGCTAACTGATATTGTGCTTTTTGCAAGAGCTTTTGATACTAGAACAAAAGAGAATAGCACGCTGACGTCGAGTAACTGTCAACTGCTGCCTTGGCTCACATATGGTGCTTTTACAGAGTTTTAAGAGGACAAAATTGAAATCAGAAAACGAATAAGTGCCAAGTGTGGTGCAGTGTAAGAAGTGAGGTTTAAATTAGTGTGAACGGAGTACAGGAACCAACGATTTAAGACAAAACAAGTCAGATATCCAACGAACCATAAAGGCAAACTTAGCAAATACGGATACGTCATAACCACGCCCGGAGACGTCACGCAGAGACGGCGGGGATTGGTCCACCCAAGATTTATAGACAGCAACTAACTAAAGGACGTTTTACACACACAACATCCATACACACGAACATTTTCCGTGGCGGAAATGGAGAACGAAGAACCCGGAAAAGTAATGCAGGAGATGTTGAAGGATTTACAGGAGACACAAACAGAAATACGAATAGGGCTTCAAAAAAGTTGCTACGAATTGCAGACTACGCTAACGGAATTAAATAATCTTAGAGAAAGTGTAAGAATAAGAGAAGCATTGAGAAGGGATTTAGAAAGATTAAGGAAAATAAGCAAAAACTGGCAATTCCTGGGCAATTTCGAAAGCGTAAAAGAGATAGAGATCTGGAAGAAAAAAGTCATAAAATTGGATATTAGAACAAACAAGAAAAGCAGAGAGATGGTGGAGATGAAGAAAAAACCAGAGGTAATAATCGCATCTTGGAACACCCAAAGCCTAAACAGGGAAGGAAAAATAAAGCAACTGGTAGAAAAGGCAAGGAGATATAGAATCGATATTCTAGGAATACAAGAAACCAACATCAAGGGGGAAGTAATTACGAAAATTCAAGAATATACATGGATCAACTTAGGTGGAGAAGAAAGTAGATACGGGACAGGTTTCCTGATTCATGAAGGAATAAAAGAAACAATAGTAGAATGCGAAAAAACAAATGAAAGAATACGTGTATTAAGAGTAAGAGGTCAATATAGAAAAACAAGCATCATCAACACATATGCCTCAACTGAAACAGCAGAGGAGGAACAAAAAGAAAGATTTTACAAAGATTTAAAGAACACATTGAACCAAATTCCAAAGCACAACATAAAAATAATCATAAGAGACTAAAATGCCAAAATAGAGAAAAAAAATTAAGTAGCAGGAAAAGAAAGCCTACACCAAAAAACGAACAATAATGCGGTACAACTAATCGGTCTTACGGTAAATAATAATCTTGTTATAAAAAGTACGATGGTTAAAAGGAAGAATATATATAAACAAACTTGGTGTTCCCACGATGGAAAAAGTAGGAACCAGATAGATCATGTTCCGATCCCGAAAAGGCAGGTAAATGCTTTAAAAAATTTAAGATCGTGTAGAGGAGCAGCGATTGGATCGGATCACTTTCTGAATAGAATATTCAAACCAACTTACACAAAAAACCATCAAAAGGCAAAAATAAGTTTAACAGAAACTATAAAGAAGGAAGAGACGGGAAAAATAATAGTAAAACAGAAGAAATGTAAAAGGAATGGAATTTTCTAAAGACAACCTTATTAGATGGTAAGAAAATGATTGAGGAAAAAGTAGCAAATCAAAAGAAAGATTGGTTCGATCAGGAATGCAAGGAAGCAGTTGAAGAGGGCAGAACAGCGAAAATACAACGGCTACAACAGACTACTGAAGCAGAATGCCAGTATAAAACAGCGAGAAACAAAATCAAAACAATATGTAGGAAAAGGAAGATGGAGAAAATCAATAAAGAAATAGAAACGCTGCAAGAATCATATAAAAATACGAACAAAAAAAACGATCTATAAAAAGGTAGAACAGCAAAGGAAATTATACCAAGAGGAAACAATGGGGCTAAGAAATGAAGGAGAGCTGTGTATGCTCAAAAATCAGATAACGGCGATAATGAAACAATATTACTAGCCTTCAACGTAACAAACAAAGTGACATATTTTGGAGTGGAGATGAACTGCGAAGGAAATCAGGAAGAAGAAATAAATAATAGAATATTAAGTTCTTTAAAAAGTGCGGGCTCATCAAACCATTTTTTAACAGACAAAAGTGTCTCAAGAGCAATAAGAATAAATTTTTACAAAACAATTATCAGGCCGGTCCTTACATACACGTGTGAAACCTGGATGACAACTAAAAAAACAGGAAATAAACTAATCATATGGGAAAGGAAAATGTTATGACGAATTTTCGAGGGGGTGAAAGAAGAACGAATAAAGAATTCGAGTTCTACCAGGATCCTAACATCAGCATAAGAATAAAACAAAGCATGTTAAGGTGGTTAGGTGCCATAATGGGAAAAGAAAAAAAAGACGACCAAAGAAAACATGGTGGCAACGGATAGAAGAAGATCTGCAAGGAACAGACATCAAAAATTGGAAAATGGAATGCAAAGACAGAAAGACGTGGAGGAAGAAGATTCTAACCATAGACCAAATTGGTTTCTAGAGCTGTTTATATACAATGTCCGCCAAAAAATTGGCATAATATGGAAAAAAAAATTATTTTTGATCTTTCAAAGAAACTACTGATAAATATTTTAAATTCAGCGTTTCGCGGGTGAGTGCTACGGAAGTGCGCCGCTAGGGGACGCGGAGTTGACGAGCGGATGTGCGGGAGGGGGAACGCGCAGTCTATCGCCGAACGTGGAAGAACAAGCAGGTTTTGAGCGGGTGAAGACCGTTGTGTGTTTTTAAGTTGTTACAATTAAGGACACAGGACAAGTTAAGAACTTAGGTATTGAATATCGATGTGTTAGATGTGCCCCCTTATTTTTGTATTTTTTCGGAATAAAGAATATTGTCTTAAAGTGGTGAGAAAATATATCTTTAACATAGTTCAGAAGTGGGATACTTCCGTGTCTGCGTGATTTCCGGGGGAAATAGAGCAGAGGGACGTGTCCACAAGTGCCCAAGGCGAGCGAAAAAGCAAGAAAAACGGAATATTCAAGTGCTGTGGTAACGTGTCAACATGGCCGACGACGGATGGAGCGCCAGCCTGTAATTTGACCGTTAGGGGCGTGAACATCTTGTGCATCGAGAAAGGAAGTGACGTAGCGACACGTCGACGAGAAGGGGAAAAGCGAACGTGATTGGAACATTTTACGGAAGCGAACGAAGATTCTCGAGAGGATGACCGACGAGTTCGAGAGGTTCCAGGCGCGTTTGCAACTGCGCTGTGAACGCGAGGGACAAAGTGGGGGAGTGAGAGGTAGTGACAGCGAGAGCGACGACCTCATCATGTTGGGTGAACAGGTGGGAAATTTGGATCGGGCGGGAAGTTCAAGCTTTAACACGCCGGAGGTGAACGCGAACGCGGACAATAATCGAGTGAATACTGACAGTGATGTAATCAGAATGATGCAGATTATGACAGCAGAGAACAGACGAAGAGACGCTTTGTTTGAAAGACTTATCACACAAGTGACAGCCGGGCAAACGAGTAGTGCCGGGAGTGCGGTTACGGGAAATCAAATGGCATATCACATAATGCCTGATTTAACGAGGACAATCAGTACATTTAATGGAGAAAGTAAAAGTGAAGCAAAAAGGTGGATAGCTAACATAAGAAGTATGCAGCTATTGCACCGGTGGCCAGATGCTTTCACTTTGGAAACAGCTCGTACACATTTGGTTGGAGGTGCAAAACATTGGCATGAAAGTAACTGGGAGAAGTTAAAAACATTCGACGAATTCGCGGAGAAATTTGAAGAAATGTTCAGTGGAGAGTTGTCGCAAACGGAGAAGTGGAAGCGAATGACAGCGAGGGTGCAGAGCCGGAATGAAAGCATAAATTCCTACTTTCACGAAAAATTCAAATTGTGTAAGGACGTTAAGCTGAATTTTAAAGAAACCAAAGCGCAAATCTTAGTAGGATTGTGGAACAAGGATTTGTGTAATGTGGCAATGGGAAAAACTCAAGGCAACGAAGTGGAGTTGTTACAGGACCTGCAAGAGTGCGAAGAAATCGGTGATGCGAGGAGTGGACGTTTCCGGGCAGAAAAAAGGGAAAAGCCACACAAACCCCAAAACAATAGCAGCAGCTTCGTCGGGGTGAAAAGTGAACCTCAGGAAGCAACGAAACCAGCCATACCGGGTGCACAAAAGCATCCTGAAGTGAAGAAGGAGAAGTGGAAGTGTTTCAACTGCGGTGAACCATCGCATTTAGCCAGAGAATGCACTAAACCAAGAAAAGTGGTATGTTTCAATTGTAAAAAACCGGACCACATCAGCAGAGAATGTCCAGAACGTGTGACGCAGAGAAGTGAATCTGTGAATCAAGTGTGGAGAATAGGGACTGAACCAAAGAATTTAGCAGAAAGTGCGGCAACGAAGTTCATACGGAATGTTAAAATAAACGAGCAAGAAGCGATAAAATGTTTCATTGACATTGGTGCTACGGTGAGCACAGTGACTGAGGAAGCCGCGAGAGATTTAAAATTAAAAGTTGAAAAAACGGAAAACAGACTGACAGGATTCGGAAGCAGTGCGGTAATCAGCAAAGGTTTTGCGAAAGCTAGAGTGAATCTAGATGGAATTAACGTAGAAGATGTGAATTTTTACGTGGTTCCGTGTGGGGTACAGAATCTACGTGTATTGCTGGGGCAGAACTTTACCGAACACCCTGAGTTAGCATATGTGCGGGTAGACGATGTACTGCATTTTGGTTTGCGTAGTGAGGAACCGTTTGCGCAAATTAATTTGCCAGTTTCCACGCAATCAGTAGAGATAACTGCTGCGGAAGATCAAAGTTTGGAACCCAGGAGCATAAACTTCGTGAGTGTGGACATAAATGGAGGCAAATTCACGGTGCCAGTAGCCAACGAAAGTGACGATGCAAACTTCGTAGTGAAAGGCGAAAAGATAGACAAAATTCGGGAATTCGGTGTGAACATTGATTCGAAGAATATTTGTGGACAAGAAATGAGCGTGATGGAAATTGAATTATGCAGAGAAGCGATTACAAGTGAACAATTAAACGTGAGCGAAGAAATATCGGAGCGAGATTTGCGGAACCTAACAAGCTTGGTGAACGAATTTCGGGGGTGTTTCGCGCAAAACTTAAGCGAACTAGGTTGTACCCAGTTAATGGAAATGAACATAGTTGACAATAATGTGCCGGTGCGTACGAGAGCTTATCGGGTGACTGCACACGAGCGAGAAACCATCGCAAAAATCGTGCGCGAGTGGAAGGCAAATGGTATTGCGACAGATACCACTTCGCCATACGCGTCGCCGGTGTTATTAGTGGCGAAAAGTTCACAGGAGCCAAGGCTAGTGGTAGATTTTCGAAAGTTGAACCAACAGACAGTGAAAGAACATTATCCATTGCCGAACATGGATGATCAATTTGAACATTTAGCAGGGTGTACAATGTTCACTACCTTGGATTTAGCACACGCGTTTTTTCAGTTACCGTTAGCGAAAGGGTCTAGGTGTAAAACAGCTTTTGTTACGCCAGATGAAACGGGGGAATTCACGCGAATGTGTTTCGGATTGTGCAATAGTCCATCGAACTTTGCTAGGCTAATGACGCGAGTACTAGGGCCTTTGAGGAACAAGGTCGCGATGGCGTTTTTAGATGACGTGCTGATACCAGCAAAAAACTGGGACGATATGTTGGAGCGGTTACGACAAGTGTTCGAGGCCTTCCGTGCCGCGAATCTTACGATGAAGCTACGCAAATGTCATTTTGGTGCTTCAAGCGTGGACTTTTTAGGATTCAAATTATCTGCGGAGGGAATTTCCCCAGGTGCAGCGAAAGTGAAGGTCATAGAGAATTTTCCGCGACCGGGAAATGTGCGCGAAGTAAAACGATGGCTGGGATTAACAGGTTTTTTTAGACGCTTCGTGAAAGGATATGCGGTGAAAGTGAGACCGATAAGCGATTTAACGCGGAAAGACAATGTTTTTATGTGGACAGACAAACAGCAGGTGGCGTTTGACGAGTTGAAGGACGCTTTGACGTCAGCGCCGGTCTTGCAGCTGTATAATCCGAGTTCGTATACAGAACTGCATACGGACGCGAGTGCAGTTAGTTTAGCGGGGATGATGTTACAACGAGGGGCAGACGGGAAAATGCATTTGGTATATGCGGTGCCGAGCACAAAAACGAGCAGTACATTGAAGTGTTTGCGCGATTTTGTGAACGATTTTGGTCTACCAGCGATGATTGTGACGGATCGCGGAACCAGCTTCACAGCTGACGGGTTCGAACAGTATTGCGCGAGTAATGGGATACGTCACGTGCTAAATAGCACAAGACATCCTCGAGCGAACGGAGTCTGCGAGCGAGTGAATAGGACCATTACGCCGGCGATTTTAACGAAAATGAAAACGGAGCGAATGTGGGACAGTTGTTTAAAGGAAGTACAACGTGACGCGAATAGTGTGGTAAATAAAATTACAGGGAAAACGCCATTCGAAGCATTGTATGGATTTCGAGCTAACTTTCACGATGGTGCTTTACGGGAATTCGCGGGAAACAATGACGATTACGTATTACCAGCGAAGTTACAGGACGAAGTGCGTGAAAAGGTTACAAACGAGCAGATAAAATATAAGGAGCGGTTTGACCGTAAACGGTATAAACACGAAGGATTTAACGTCGGGGACATTGTTTACGTGCGTTCTCCGCCAGTTTCCACGGGGGAACCGGTAAAAACACAAAGAAAATATAAGGGCCCATACACAGTGACCGGAGATTTAGGGAATGACACTTATAGGATTAATACAGTGGCAGATGGTGCGAACAGGAACTTCACGACCCAAGTGCACGTGTCCAGGTTGAAAGTGTACAAAAATCCAGTGGAGAACGAAAGCGGAGAGGACGAATCTACGAGCGAACTAGAGGAACCTATCCGGATTAGTGGAGGCAAGAAACGTGACAACGTCGCATGCGGGGAGGACGAGAACGAGGTCAAGGTCGCCGCTTCAAGGCGAGCAACGCGAGATTCCGAAGTGGGTCAAACCAGGTGCTGTAACGGTGGCAGCGAGACCGGTTAACCTTCGAACGAAGCGAGAGGTGGGGAGGCCATTGCGGTTCAAGGATTACGTGTTGGAGGGAGGCGGAGATCAACGAGGACATCCGAGCGTTTCCCAAGCAACGAACCAGGAGGTCGTAAAATCAGGAATGGCCGAGTGATAAATATTTTAAATTCAGCGTTTCGCGGGTGAGTGCTACGGAAGTGCGCCGCTAGGGGACGCGGAGTTGACGAGCGGATGTGCGGGAGGGGGAACGCGCAGTCTATCGCCGAACGTGGAAGAACAAGCAGGTTTTGAGCGGGTGAAGACCGTTGTGTGTTTTTAAGTTGTTACAATTAAGGACACAGGACAAGTTAAGAACTTAGGTATTGAATATCGATGTGTTAGATGTGCCCCCTTATTTTTGTATTTTTTCGGAATAAAGAATATTGTCTTAAAGTGGTGAGAAAATATATCTTTAACACTACATCAATAATTTGTGCTTGTCTAAAAACCTATTTAGTACCTTTCATATATACTGAGTGATTTTTACTTATTTAGAAAATGGAGTTTTTCGAAATGGTCAAAAGTGCTATTTTTCGGAAATGAAGTAAGATTTCAATGATATTTTTTAGAGTGTGTTACTTTTAGCTAACTGAACAATCTCAAGGCCAGAAAACCAGAACAAACAGAATGTTGTTCAACTTCATCTAAAAATTAATTTTTCAATTTTTTAAATATTTTTCAAAATGTCACATACCTACCAAGACTTAATATTAAAATTCAAGTTTTTTATGTGAACACTTGAGAGATTTATAATTGGGAATAATAATATAAAATGTTAATTACTTCGTTAGATTTTTTATTATTTACCAAAAAGTAGTGTTTGCGTAATTTTTACGTTTTTTATGAAGGCGCTTTTTATGGGAAATATTTTTCAATTCTAATTAATATTTATTTAAATGGCTTCTGGAAACTCGAACCTAGCTCTGTTAATGAATTACTGTTAGAGAAATCTTCTAAATGTTCTTTTACAGTTGTCTAAATGAGTAGATTTTTCTTTATGTTCTAAAAAATGGCTTCATTTAGACAACTGTAAAAGAACGTTTACAAGATTTTTGTAACAGCATAAAAAACGTAAAAATTATGCAAACATACTACTTTTCCGTAAATAATAAAAAAATTAAAGAATTAATTAACATTTTATCAAAGAGCATATAATGAGAAGAGACTCAGCGCTGGGCAGTATTAGCGTATAGCTTAAAAGCTCCCGCCCGCTAGGCTCCCAGGTCTTATCCCTCTGGCGGGAGGGATCCCAGTTAAACAGCTCAGAGCAAAACCATGATTCTAGAATTCGTTGGTTTAAACTGAAGTGCGATGACTGCGGTGTTGTCAAGTTAACACGGACCTTCGAACTTAACTTGGGTTACAAAACGCAGGTAGACAAAATTTCTCATTGTTTCTTAGCCAAAACATTGAAAATACACCTATTTTATAAGCACATAATTCCTAATACGTTTACATCAAGTAACCGTTGGTTGCTTTGAAATATAGCAATTATTTGTTTTTATCGTGGTTTTTGTTTGCATACCTATTTCTTTGTAATTGCAATCGCAAAATAAAATAAAGCACACTATAATGCGAAATACGCGCGAAATATGCGTTGCCACTTTTGCGATTTGTGGATTTATATTATAGAGTTAAGAGCCGTCCGCACCGAAACCTCTTATGGAGATCTTAATGTCTAGTTGCGGCATTATATCTTTATATCTCTGTCAATTGTTGTTCGATTTCTATGAAAATGGCATCATTGTAATCCTTGCACTTTTTTCTACAAAATAACCGGTCATTTTTTGGATATTCCGTTTTTCAACGGAAAAAAATGATTGTAACATGAGAGCGGTTTATGGGAAAAGATAAATATCCGTTTATCTTAGCTTATAAAAGCAATATTAAAAAACCACCGGTTAAATTATAGATTTTTTTATTCTGCGTCTGTTAAAGCAATCCCCATTAAAATTGCTCAATTAATAAAGCCGCAATTATTTGCCTATAAATGTACGATGAAAAATTTTCTGTTTCTGTTTTGTGGCGTCCTTTTTCGGTTCAGGTAGTGGCGACCCAACCGCTGCTGATGACAATATTTATGACTGCACTATCCTGGTAATAAAGAGCAAGTAAACCCAACATTATTGATCATACAAGAGCATTGTGATTATTGAGTATATTTTTATATTTAAATTTTTGAATCGCTTTCTTTAATTATGTATTATGTTTTCGTTGTATTTAAAACAAGTTTTTATTTAATTATCTTTATTTTTGGAAGACAAAAATGGAAAAATATTTAAAATTATTTAATACAAATGTTTGCTTCCAGAAATTGTCGATCCTAGACAAACAAGAAGCTTGCCTCTCAGAACTGTGATTTTGTAAATATGTATGTATATAAATGTAGCTATCTAAATATTTTCCGAATAGTACCGTTTTTAAACAGGAAATAATCCTATTTCTGGAATTCTGTTGCATATCGAATAGTATATTATGTTATTAGGAGCAAAAGTTATACTTTATGTGGCGTGGCTGGACGATTTATCTGCCGAGTTTGCGATTTAGCTAATTTTACTTTATCTGCCATGGCAATAAAGTGACACTTTAGCATTATTAATCCAGCAGTATAATGTCACATTTTACGGGCGTTTGAAGAAACATAATTTTATTTGCTATTTAATTAAAATTAAGTTTGTATTTTTTGTATGCTGTACTCAAATAGCTTAACCTAATAAAGTTAATTTATTATAGCTTTTGTAAATAAACTTACTCTAGGTATGACTGACAATGAAGTTTTGAAATCATTTTAATTGTATGCACATTTCAGTGTCCAATTAAAAATTCATATTCACACCGCTAAAAAAAATTCTTTGGTAACAACAGTACATATTAAGTAATAATTATTAACCAATATAAAGTTCCTTAAACTAAAAAAAGATCGGTAAGAAGTTAAGAATTAAGAAATTAGCATGGGTTCTATTTTTTGTAATTTATAAATAAATAAAATGTAACAGCTGATCTAAATCTAACTCTTTATTTCCGTTTTACCAAAACTATGATTTACGTCTGTGGTGTATATCTATAGATATATATATTTCTATTTGGATGTGCAGATATAACAAGCCTCGCCGAAAAGGTTCGGGCAAGCAGGGCAATAAAACTATAGTTACCTACGCTCTATCCCTCGCGTAGCTATGCGTACGTTGTTAAGATAGCTTAGGACTTGTAGAAAAGTTAAGACGAAAATTGAAAAGTTGACCACATGTTCGGGTAAGGACGGTTCTTAAGGGCATTTAAAATCTGTTAAAGGGTTTATAGTGAACAGCTGGACCCTATTAAGGTCAAGCTGGCTTGCATACAATGCTTGGTGTTGAAAGAGCGGCGGTGCTCTTTGTCTCGCCCACGCTTTTAAATGGACAGGAAATGTTTATTTATGACTCTGTAACTTTAAACAGTAATCTAAAATAAGATAATTGTCTGCCATTACATGAAAGTAGTCTTTTTTAACGCAAACTCCTGAAAAAACAACACTTTTTATTTTAACTATTTTATTGAAATTGTGAATTGTCCATTTGACAGTATAAATCAAGAACACTCATTATGCATCCAACCCGCGATAGAAGAATCAACTTTAGAGAAATGTTCTATTGTATACGTCGCTGGTTACGTAGCACATAAAACTTTGAAAAAATATAACTGTGCAGCTTGTTTAAGTTTCATGTGTACGAATGAGCCATTAAGCACAGCAAGTGAACTACTTTTATTAGAAAAAGATTATAGTAAAAATGAGTGCGTGAAATATTTGAAAACACTTATATTAATTACAACACATGTTGCAACGGTTGTGTTACAAATATTTTCAAAATATTTTTTAGTTGTTAGTGTTAAGTGTAAATCAGATAAAAACATTAAAACCAGAATGGTTCAAGGACGATAACGGGTGCTACGAACATAAAATGTTTTTCGTAAATCATTTAATAATGTGTAAATTATACAAAACACTTAAGTGGTTATCTCACGACTTGCGAGTAGCAGGTCAATATAAAAGTGCAAGTAGCAAACGGGTACAGCATTTAATAGATATTTATGCATTAAGGGAGATATGAACAAAGAGTCTTTAGCCTACATATCTGGACCCTTTTAAAGTAATTAAAAGGACCGAAAAGTGGACCTCACCAAGTTTTATCATATACCTATATATACTCTGAGGATATTGTTAACAATTCCTGTTAGCGTAGCAAGTGCGGAAAGAAGTTTTACCAAACTTAAACAAATTAAAAATTATTTGCGAACAACAATGACCCAAGAAAGATTGGTTGGTCTAGCAACTATATCGATAGAGCCGGATATAGCCTACAATTTAAATTTGGAAGAACTTTTAAACAGTTTTATTGTGCGACATCCCCGCAGAGCAACCTTTTAATTATTAATATGTAATTGTAATTTATGTAATTGCTCTAAGTTTTTCTCTTGTAATAAAAACCAAATAGTAATTGGAGATATTTTTGTCTTATAATATAATAGATCAGGGGCGATATTTATTGTTTGCCTCAGGGCGCGATCTAGTCAGTCGACGGCCCTGTCACCGACTTACACGTTTTAAACTCAAATTTATTCAACAGATCGATATTTCCATCCTCGACTTCACTGTCGGGATCTGGATAAAAGCGCTCAATAAAAGAACATTGTGTTAACAATATTTCTGCTTTATCTTCTATGGGAATTTGCTTCTCGAATCAATATTCAATTTCGCGAAAGAATTTCCTGGTAAACAAATATCTGGAGTGATTCCTTCAACTGGTTAACTTAAAGGCTGAAGCAGGAACGGTTCTTCAAATTCTTCGGTGTTTTTATTATTAGTAAAAATTGCTGAAGAATGCTTCCCTAATATGAACCACCGATGCCACGTATATAAGAAAAAAATCGATAACATCTTGATTAATTCTACTAGTTAAAAGATATTCTACTTGTAGCGGCTATTTTCATATTGAAATAATTAGACTTCTGTTTGATAATAATATGCCCTTTTGAAAATGGAGAAGTGACCGGTGTTTGCCTACTCTTATTAATTATTTGAACTAACTGCGATGTCTTGTTTATAGTATCTACTTGCTTATCTAAATCAATGTTAATAAAACTATTTTTTTAGGGCACTCTATAAATTTGACCTTGAATTCATTATATCGAACCAATCATTAAATGTTTGCATTACGTTTGAAATTTTTCCCAAGGATAATTTAACGGTAAATGTTCAGTTCTTCCTAAATACGCAATGGCTTTTGCAACGCAATTGGATAATAATTGAACAGCTGGCCGTACTTTTTGTCTCTGGGACCCTTTAACATGTAAATGATACCGGCTAAGTTTGTGGGTAAGCGTTAATTCAGAAACTAAATTTTCTAGCAAAACTTCAAAACCAAGCTTATTAATTATAAAATTATCAACAATTAATCTCGAATCTAAAATATGTTTGCGACCAAGTTTTATGAGATGCGTTGCATCTGCAAACACATAAATATTTAAAGAATTATCACTTGGATGTCCAAAAAAAAAACAAGTTTTTTCGTAGCCAATTCCAAACTCCGATAATAATTTTCTATTACTGGGGCCCATATGACTTGCAATTGCCACTACATTGTGGAGATTAACAATAATTTCATTATGAATTGTACATGTCAAAAACGAATAATAAAGACACGTTGTTACGTTCGTACGTATTGCAATAATAAATTCAACTTCAAACCAACTGCTCGGAGATGATGTCATGCGGGACCAAGTCGGTTTTAGGGCGAATTAGCTGACATACCGTGTTTAGGTGTATCGTGCTACCCTTCGTAGAACGCGGTAACGATATGGCAACATCGCGCTGGAGTGACCAGTTTGTTTCAGGTAGAAAAACCCAAAAGCAAGGAATGCTCTTTGCCGAAACGATGTTTGCTTTCTGTAAATAAATTCCTGAAACGTGGGTATGCAACACATTTAACAACCTATATACGTTGAAACCTATATCGTTGCGCCTCTTGTCATTATATGCTCTTTGATTTTATATTATTTTTTCCAACTATAAATTTTTAGTGTTCACATAAATTTTTTTTAATAATAAGTGTTGATATGTGCAGTTTTGAAAAATATTTAAAAAATTTAAATATTAATTTTTAGTTGAAGTTGAAAAAAAAATGTGGTTTTCTGGCCTTGAGATAGTTCAGTTAGCTAAAAATAACACACTCTAAAAAATCTCATTGAAATCGTACTTAATTTTACTTAATTTTCGAAAAATAGCACTTTTCGGATTTTGACAATTTCGAAAAACTCTATTTTCTAAATTAGTAAAAATCACTCGGTGTATATGAAAGGAGCTAAATAGGTTCTAAGACAAGCACAAATTATTGACGTAGAAAGTTTTTTTTTAATAAAAAATTCCCATATTATGCCGACTTTTTGGCGGACACTGTATACAGGGTGAGTCGGGAGGAACGCACCAAACTCCAGGAGTGTATTATACACGTGAAAATAATGTAAAAAAAAACTCTAATGTTATTATCCGATTTTCATTTGTTTTCAAGTTAAAGCATCATAAAAAAATCCCATATAGTCCAGTAAAATGGTAGAAAATAAGGGAAAGTTTTGGTGGAGTTTTCATATTTGGTTCCTATAGATATGTTTAGAAAAACTAAAACAAATCCGTTTTTACCCGTGTTTCCGGTCAAAACTTTTGTTGGCAAACCTGACATTAGTGTACAGCGACCCAAAAAACATATAGGAGTCAAATATGAAAACTCCACCAAAACTCTCCCCTATTTTCTACCATTTGACTGGACTATATGGGGATTTTTTTATGATGCTATAGCTTGAAAACAAATGAAAATCGGAGAACAACATTTGAGTTTTTTTACATTATTTTCACATGTATAATAAACTATTGGAGGTTGGTTCGTTCCTGCCGACTCACCCTGTATATATAACAAACGTTTTACATTTCTCTCAAGAAGTTTTCGTTATTTCCGCATGAGGCTTTAGAATAGAAGACAACTTCAGGAGTTCAGATTTTTGATCTTATATCTAAAATGCAAGATGGAATTTTCTAATTTGGGGCAGGATGTTTAGAAATTGGTGTCCTTGATTGTAGAACATCTCATGTAGCAAGTGGAGTTCTTGACTTAAGAACTGGAATATCTGATATAGAGAGTCCGGTAAGGACGCAGCGGTGGAAGATATTTAAAAATTATTTTAGTAATGTGCACACTTTTGTATCTACAATTTTTATATACCTAAGCAAATTTTATGTAATTCTCATACGGTTAGAAATATCTTCCACCTCAGACATCGTTGCCGAACTCTTAGAAGATTCCAGTCGTGGGATCAAAACTGAAGTGGCTGACATGGAACATAGAGTTCTCTGCTTTAAAATATTCTTAACTTTGCCACCTAACTGACCTAAAAGACGAAGTTTTCGATCTGAGATTTTTAGTATCCAGTGCTTGATTTTTGACTGGGACTATCGGGTCTTGAAACTGGAATTTTTACCTTTCAACCTTGCATTTGTAAGTTTTTGACATTACTTGACTATTTGTGGTGTGAAGCAAACATTTTGATTTCAGGCACGACTGATTTTGAATTTATTAACGGAATCAACAGATTTAATATCTACTAGAGTAGCAGAATCTGTGATCAATGTGTGTAGTCTCAATGTTACATTTTTATTGTGTCATTGCTGGATTTTTTTACCAAGAGAATACGTTTTTGGTCGCTTCTGTTTCAGCAATAGCATGCTTATTAATATCTTTCTTCCGGCTATTACATGTTAGAGAATGGGTGTTATTGCTATCACTGGTTTCTGTTGTATCATCTTGTAAATCTGCTACAATTACAGACGTATCAGATAATATTTCTGAATGGTTATAATTGCAGCATTAAACACCACTGTTATGCAGGATGTCACGGATGTTTGTTCGAAGTTGTCAACCTTGGTCCGTCGATGGTAACATAAATAGGCTCGGCTGAGCTCAGCCTGGGTCGTAGGCTAATATGGACCTTCCCCTTCTGGACCAGCTGGGAAGTCCTGGGCGCCAGGATCCTAAAACTTTATTTCCGAGCCTGGAGTCTCTGATGCATCGGATACCAAAATGCTCACGCTACCGGAACCAAAATAAAACCACTCGATACAACAAAACCATTTATTCCAATACCCTCGGCGTTCGTCCCAAATCACAATCACAGTAACAATCGAAACTAAATTAAACCCAGGGGGGGGGGGGGTATGACGTATGCGCTACCTAAAGAAACATCAGCGAATAGGTACATATGAGTATTCCCCACATTCGTTAATATACATAAATATAACGGGTGTTCATAAACAGTCGTCATCCCAGTAGGTTTTGTATTCGGAAACGTATGTCTATTAAAATTCAGAAAAAATGCAAACAATATTATTTACAACAGCAAGTTTTATTAACTGTCAAACAATGTGTCAAAAGTAAACCGAACTGAACTGAGATTACAATAACTGTTGGAAATGGTGACCATTTTCTTGAATACACAAATTAACTCTTCGCTTCATGCTTTCAAATGCATTTATAAGCATATCTGGTGTTATTTGGTCGCACTGATGTTGAATGCTGTTTTTCAAGTCTTCCAATGTGTGTACTGGATTTCTAAACACATTATTTTTAATGTACGGAAACACAAAATAATCTAAAGGCGTAAGGTCGCAAGAACGTGGCGGATAAAGGTCTTTACTTATTAAACGGTCATCGAAAAATTCTCTTAAATAATTTAAAGTAACACGAGCAACGTGCGGACGCGCAGAATCCTGTTGAAAATATCCGGTTTGCAACTCGTCGTCGTGAAGTTCATTTATAAACGGTTCTAAGATGATGTTCCGATAGTTTTCAGCATTTATATTCTCTTCAAAAAATATTGGGCCTATTATTCTTCTACGACTTACTGCTAACCACAACCCTATTTTAACAGGATGCATCGTTGCTTCTCTAAAGTAATGAGGGTTTTCGGTTCCCCACATACGCATATTTTGTGCATTAAGGTAACCATTCAAGTGCACCCAGGCCTCGTCCGAAAAAAATGTCTTATCGAGTACATCATTGTTGTTCAAATTTTCGTTAAACCACTGACAGTACTGAACTCTTTTCTCAAAATCTGGACCTAACAGCTCCTGGTACATTTGTAATTTGTATGGATGCGAGTGAATATCCTTTTTTAAAACATTGTACAAACTTGTTTTACGAATGCCTAGTTCTTGGGAAAGCCTTCGAACTGAAGATGTAGGTCGCTCTTCGATCGCATTTCTGACCATATTGACAACATGTCCCGTGCGAACTCGAGGTCTTCCACCTCCCGGATGTTTATCAGTTGAAGCAGTTTCCCGAAAATTTGCAAGTGATCTGCTCAACTGCTTCCTAAACTGATTGTGGTTAAACACTACATTTGGAAACCTCAATCTGAATTCATTTTTAGAAGCTTCGATCGAGTATTGCCATTCACCATTTTCCAGTACTCCATTGCGAAAATAACTTTCGAGCATAAATGCTTTCTGTTGTGGCGTAAACATGATTTCAAAACTGAACAAACCTAAACGCGCTATGACAGTACTCAATGACGTTTCATTGTGTTGTACGAATTAATCAAAGACATAACATTTTGTTTTTTAAGGCAACTGGGATGACGACTGTTTATGAACACCCGTTATATACAAACCCTAAACCTAATCAAAATACAAATGAATTCGGTAGGTCTAACACAGACCAACAGCTCGCAGCAAGCTGAAATATGAAAACTAAGGTTCGCGATTTACCTTTATGCCCTTATGGTTATATTGGCAACAAATCATCGTGAAAATTAGTTTAACTACACAATTTTGGATCGACGTTATCGAGTTCTATTAGCTATGCGTTACTCAGAGGCTAAACGGTAGCCTGATTACATAATCTGAGAACACGAGCAGGTTCTAAAATATACCGCTGGGTGGGATGCGACTCATGTACATGATTCGATTACCGTACGCGGTTCCTGGTTGGATTTAGATCAAGCGATCATAAGCTAACCTAATAGAGGACTCAACCAAACGATAGCTCGCGCAAACTTTGGGCCGAACGGTTATCTAACAAACCCTGGAGCGAGCTAATTGGTTTCACAATTATACAAGGTAATTAACTAATTCACTTGAGATAACTGCGCGTTCACCATTCTGATAGGCGATTCTTATAGTATACGATTGTGATGTTACACCAAACGTTGCACAGAATGCCACGATTCCAATCGCGTCCTCGTCGAGCGATACGGTGCGATGGTAAAAAAAACAAAGAGCGATCTGACCTTATCTTCGGTGCGCGGGCGATCCAATTCCGAGGTCGGCAGTTGCTGCAGATCTAGAGGGCAGCGATAAGTCGGTGCTCCCCACCAGCAGGACGTGCTGCAGCCCTGGGGGTTAGGGGATGAACCAGTGGATCGAGGAGCAGATCACGCTATCGGTCAGATGGGCCAAACGCAGGACTAATTTGTGCGAGCTCGACAGGATACAAGACCCAAAAGTAACAATTAAAAGCCTAGGTTGTTGGGCAGCTTCTTGTACGATTTTGATATTCAGACTTCCCCTCGTTCTCCCAAATTGTTTAGTTCAGCAACGTAACTAAATCCAGTCGAAACTGTACCTTATATTGCGAATAACAAATCTTCACTATATTCCAAATCATCACAATATAAATAGGATATTTTGCGAAGTAGATCCCAAATTTTGGCACTAATAAATCTCCACAAAATAACTTAACGTGCCTCGCAAACTTTTCAGGCGAACAGTTGAAATCGAAATCCTCAATTCCTCGAGCTTCGCGAGCCCATCGGCCGCGCTGGCATATTCGATAAGCACACAATACGACGGAGAAATTAAAATCAATTACCTAATCGAAGTTAATTGTTATAAGGATTGAACTAAAACATCCACAGTATCTGTGACTTCCTATTGCTGAATCGTTATTGGAGATGTGATAGCCTGACAACTATCTTTGAACGTTGCATCATACCCCGCCTGCTGTCCAGGTGGAGATCCTGGACATGCTGCGTTAAATACTATAAATTTAAAATTGTAAAACATCCACTGTTTTTTAAAACTTTTGGGTTGATCAATCAATATTCATTCATTATCTATAACCTCTTTTACCTTTCGGTGTCATACCTCGCGGGAAGTGCAATGGAGGCAATGGGCCGTTTGCAACTTACATTACGTTACCCTGCATCCAAACATACCACACACTCGACTATCCTAAACCTACTTTACAGCTAACTTAATGTCCACCTTTTTTTTTATGGAGAAGGAAAATCTTCAGATAAAACACTCGCCAGCCCATACTGACGAGTAGTGTCAGATTCTTACTGACTAAAAACCTCCCCCGTTCTGCTCGAGAGCACTGGAATCATCACTTGTGATTTACTTCAGTGCCCAAGAGTTCTATTCGGTTGTTACCATCTAGTTTACTGTCTGTTCCATTCTTCCTTATTCATTTTGTGCTTGTCTAGCTCTTGCTTCCCTTTCCTTCTGAGCAATAACCTTTCTGATGTATCGATGTACGCTTCCCATGCACTTTTGCTGCTCATCATGATGTCTACAACTTTTTCTTGATCTATTTGCATCTCGATATCAACTTGCATTTCCAGCCTATACGCTAGCCATCTGTCACACTGGAATATTGTGTGCTCTGTTGTATCCTCTTGTTGGCAGTACACACATTCATTTGTCTCGGTCTTCTTAATCCTCTTGAGTATACACGCCGAAGGTGCCATGTCCTGAGAGGAACTGAGTGAAAAAGTAGTCTAATTTGTTGTGTTTGCAGGTTACCCAATCTCTCACGTATTTGATAATCTTTTTTGTCCATATGCTCCATATAGGATAACCGATTGAACCACTCCATACAGTAACTTCTGTTTTAAGTCACTGGGGCCGCCCACATTTGGCATTATTTTGGTAAGTGCCGCTACTCTAGTTTCAGCTTTTCTGGCTACATACTTGATATGCGGGCCAAAGATCATGCCATCATCCATAACTATACCAAGATACTTTAATTGCTTGTCGCATCCCACTTCCATTCCCCTTACATCGAATTTGATTGTATGTCTTTCTGGGCCTCTTTAATATTATGGCTTTCGTCTTTTGTGGTGCAATTTTAAGTCCGTGGTTATTCATCAATTCCTCTATTGTTCTCAGCGCCTCGTTGCCCTTATGAATCACTTCTTTTGCGTTTGTAGTCTCAACTATTAATGCTAGATCATCTGAAAAAGCTATCCTGCTGACTCCTGTCTCTATGTATACTCTTAACATCGGTCCTAGGACCGATCCCTCCATTTATTTCAAACCCGGTCACTGAGGTATTATATTGATCAGATATGTTGCGATTCCCTTATCTTCTAACTTATTCGAGATATGCCACCACGAGGCTGAATTAAAAGCATTTTTGATATCTAGTGAAACCTGTACAACCCATTTCTTTTTTCACCTTTGCAATGACGCTTTCAACAGCGTGTATGGTTGAGCGTCCTTTACAAAACCCTTACTAATCTGGTGAGAACCCACCTTTCTCCTCTATTTCCTGCTCTAGTCTCATTTTTTATGACCTTTTCATACAGTTTTTCTAGAGTACTTATCAAGCAGATAGGTCTATAGGAGGAAGCCAGATCAGTACTACCCCCGTTTCTTTCCATATTCTGGGGAACCTCTGGTTTATCATTAACTCATTAATACTTCTAGTATTACCTCCGGAGAACTTTCTACCACTACCTTAAGCACCTCTAAGGAGATTCTACCGCTGTCTTTAGCTCGTTGTGGGTGATAGGCGGTACTTCATCTCCTCCTTCTCTATTTTCCTTGTGTCTCCTGGCTTCCCCAATCAAGAATAACTCCCTACACCATTCAATCTTCTTCTCCAATGGCGGGTTGTATGGTATTTTTTCCTGACCTAAGCCTTTAACCGCTATTCTGTAGCCGTCCCCCCATATATCCTCTTTCAGTTCACTGCAGAGTCTTTCCCAATGTTCCCTTTTTGACTTATTAATGGAGTTCCGGTAGTCTCTCTTTGCTTCTTTGCTTTCCAGAGTGGTCTTAGCTCTCTCCCCATGTATCCTGCTGTCTTAGTAGCTTCCATCTTGTTCGACTGCATATTACTTATTTTTTTACCCAAGTCCACCCGGTTGCTAAGCAGACTGCTCACCCCCTCAACCACCCAAGTGGAAGAAATATAAGGACAAAAATTGTATAGAAGTAATCAAGCATGCATGTTTAGTTGTCTCAAGCAAATCAGGCTCGTAGCAGAGTTTTTTCTGCATTTTTTGCCTTTCAGTTCGATGCCACTTTTTCTTTCAAGTCTTGAGTTACTGCTTCTATTTCTTGACCGATTCTGTTTATTGATACTTCCAGGGTTAAGTTTTAGACCTAGCTGTGATGTCCTAACGACCTATTATTTTTGATCTCATAAACTGGGTAATGTTAACTTCTTTATAATGTCTAAGCTCTTCGTTGCTGTTCCATTCATATTCGTTTATTGCTCTTTTTCCTCTAAAAATTCGTCTTGAGGCTCATTCATTCCTATACTTCGAAGCTTTTCTGGATTCACTTCATTCGTTGTCTACGTTTCTCAACCATAACTACCATCAATTAGAACTTTTAAGTTCCAGTACAAACATTTTTTTTTCCACTAGCTTGGTTTTTATTTCCTCACCGTTGATATTAATATATCAAGATAATGTAAAGCTGTGCTATTGTTTCGCCTTTATGTATGTCTAGTTAGTCTTCCAAATACACCCATATCATTGAGCTGGTATTGAAGGCCTTTAGTTGTTATCATATCCTTTATGTTGCGCTTTATGAAAATCAATGATTATGATGAAGATTTTTCATGTTGTATTTAATGAACGTGATCCATCACAGATCGGTTTCTACAGAAACTGCACTGATAATTCCCAACTGCAGGTTTGCCATGTTCGAATTTGTTTCTAATTAACAAGTGTATTTCCCTATTCTCTCGTCCTTTTCGTCGAAAATAATTACTAGTATCTTTTTCCATGTACCAACATAATTTTTTGTCAGACTTCAATCACTGCTTCACTGCCGTATCTAATTTGTGCATAATCCTATTTTTCCCATGGCTTTTCCCATTTTGAATGTTTGACCATATTAGTAGGTACTATTCCTTTTGGATTCTTCTATTCTTTTCATGAGGAAAGATTCCTCTACTTGATCTACAACTACACCACCTTTTTATAATTTTTTTCTTCATCTACAAGTTTTTCATCTCTGTTTTGTATTTTTTTACTTTTAATTCTATATGGTTTTTTTCTGACCCTGATTGAAGCATTTTTTTGAGTCGTATGTTTAACCAAACTTTCGGCATTAAACATCTTTCATCTTTCGCTTGTACCTATTACCTCTTCTGCTGCTTTTTCTATAATTTTTTTCAAATATTGCTCTTCTCTTGCTGTGCATGTTTTTTAAAATTATGTTCTGGTATTTATTCCTTATTTCAGTTTCAGTAAGTTTTCTGACTTGTAGACTCGGGTGAATGTTCTGTTCTCCAACAGATTTTTTGTTTAACTGATCATCGAAAGCAATAAAATTGGTAGGACAGCACACATGTATTTTCGGGTACAAAACCTATCAGTTTTTAATTATGCTGATAGATAACAGCTTTAAAAATGATGATTTAACTGAAAAATATACAGGTTGGTGGCGGCTAGCACGAACATAGGGACACGCAATGCAATTGCTCTTTGACACGATCATACACCCTGATTTTTTGAAAATGTAGAATACTTCTTTATAGTAACAAAACGAAGTAATGTATGTAGTTGATTGCAAATAAGAGTAGGGTAGATCAGTAACGAACGCAGTTTGAGTTAAGTCTTGAAACAAATCTAACAGTAAAAGTAACACAGATCGTGTAATAATGTGACAGCTACTTTAAGGTGTCTACCCTGAAAACTCAATTCTCATGCACAAGCTGCCATCAATCTGTATAAATAATACCAGCGTACATAAATCAAACAAGTAGAGATCTCATGTCTAACGTTGAAACCTGTCTAGAGTGCCTGGAACTGTGACTTAGGGGGTATTTCTAAGCTTGACTACCAGATGGCAGAACAAAGTTCTACCAATCAGAGCCAGTTACTTACTGGTTCTGCTACCAATCATGATGTGGTAAAGTAGTGACGCCATCTGTTAGTACTATCGGAAAGTACCCTCCAGGAGCCGTTCAAGGTCATCCAAATCGGAATTTTGACATCAAAGGAACCGACAGTGAGTGTCTCTACTTGTTTGATTTATGTACGCTGATAATACTATGATAATATGGAATAACTGTTTTTGTTTTGTTTCTTCAAGAAATATAGTTTGAAGGCAACTGAATTCACTTACGTTGCACAGCTTCCAACATTTTTTTAATATTTGCTTTTAGTTTTCTAGGTGATACTGTGGTAGTGAAAGCCATAGAAAACATAAAACCCAATGAAGAAATCCACTATGCGTATCGAGGGATAGACCATGAATATCTACCGAATCTCGAGCAACGCCAAATGGAACTCCTGAAGGAGTGCTTTTTGAACTGCAAATGCCGAGCGTGCACTAATCCAAAAATGAGTTTTGTAAGTTTCTTTGTTGACTTAACTTTTTCTCTTGTTGAGAGATGTTTAATCCAGTATGAAATTACAGCAATTTATAATGGTAATTAATTTTTGCAGGGGGCACACGATGCGTATATTTGTGCAAAATGCAGCGGCCCGCTACTTGGTGACAGGAAGTTCGGGTTTCTTGCTGTAGGTACTTGTTTAGATTGCAATTATGAATGCAGAATATCTCTAGAAGTAGCCTTCAAGGAAAGTTTAGTTTTGCAAAACCTGGCAGAGTGTAAGTACTACTGCATAGCTTCAATTAGTTAAATTTGTGAAGTAGTTACCTACTGTATATTGATATTTGACACACAACTTTTCTAAGATTAATTGCTGGGTTTTAACAGTAACCTTATTAATTTTAGTCGATATGTTTAATGATCTGGAAGATGCAAATCGGGGTTTGCAATTAGCTAAAACAATTTACCAGCCTTACCATAGAGTGATCAGAGATTTCTATCAAGAATTGGCAAAATATCATCTGAGGACAGGTATCTTGTGTGAAAGAGAAGTTGTGATATGTGGTGACTTCCGTATTATTCTAGGTAATTTAAAATGCCATATGGATATGCAGAAGGTTGTAATAGAATACTATGACAAATACTACGGCAATTTATCTTTAGCCAGTGGTGCCATTCGATTCACCTACTGTTTCATTTGCCTCCTATGGTTGAAGAACAATTCGGTGAACATATATTCGCAAATAGGGTAAGGACAACCGTTTCTTGAAAATTTCGATCACAGAAAAATGTTATTTGCAAAGCTGAAAAGACAAACGCGACGAGTTTAAACAAGAACCGCAAATAATATCTATATGGCATTTATGATTATGATGGTTTACAGGGAAATACTTGGGGAATTAAAAAATAGAATTGAGGAAGTAAAAGTAATTATGGATCTGTATTTTCCCCCATTTTTGGGAATAGTAGCAAAGCTGGAGAAACTCATTTTAGAGCTTCAAATTACGGGCGTTACACAAGAGGTCTACAATATGCACCTCGACTGTTTTGAATATGATTCTGATTACTAATAAGTATTTCATCGTTCAGCAGCTTTATATATATACATTTTATTATACTTGTTTTTATGGTTATGTTTTGTTAATTCTTTTTGTATAAGCTTCTAATATTCTATTTCTATATTTGAAGAAAAAGTTATTGTTTTAATATTAATTTACTTTGTTACCTACTTAAAAGTGCCATTTATGTATTTTATGTGAAATAATAAATCTTTCATTAATATTTTTAGTGCTTTTTCAATATAAGTTTTACAGAAAATTGAGATCGATTTACAAATAAAATATGTGAAAAAATTTTTTTGCTGATGGAGGAGGTAAAGCACTTATAAGTGTGCATCACCTAAAGGTGTTGCAGAAACATTTATAAGTAGAACATTTCTTACTCCAAATTATTGGAAAAGGTAATGCGTGAACAACTGATGGAAGTTGTAAAGTCGATTACCACCACTATCTTTGAATTCATTTAGCAGACCATGGAGGCTATGGATAGTGGTGGAGTTTCGCTGGGTGTGTTCCTTGACCATGCAAAATTGGAAAGTATGGAATACGAGGGCAAGCAGTAAGCTGGTTTAATAGTTTCCTCTGAGTTGTAAAATAAATTATAACAATGAAAATCGATGCGAGTAGTATACAGGTCAAGAAGTGAGGAAGTTGACGTCAGAATCCCACAGGGGAGCATCTTGAGATCGATACTATTGTACCACCCTTAAACGATGGGTGAGTACATCTCTAGCTAGCTCTAACTCTCGGTAGAATTGTGACGTGAATCAAGACCAGGCAGTGGTTTTTAAGGTTACAAAAATCCAGTGGGGTAACTAAAATTTTGCTCTGGGGGGTGTTCTGGGAGAGTGATCAACCTTACAATAAGAATTTAAAAAAATTGAGCGTACCATAAAGTATAGTTGAATTCATTTCTATAGGACTTGCGGTAGGTTTTGATTTAACTTATTGGCAGTGTAGAGCACCTAGTTACATTTAAAAATTTACTAACGGATGTTTACAGACGTCTATTTAAACAGGTGAAATTAACTAGTGTGGCATTTTATTTGCTTATTAACCAAAAGAAGTCAGAAATAATTATTTGCTAAATCAATAACAATTTGCAATAACTCCAACCTATGCAAATGTTAAATGTCATTTTGACTGTAAAAAATTAGTTAAATCACGGCCTACTGCAAGTTCTATAGAAATGAAAATACTGTTTATTTATAAACAATAAAATCATTACAAATGTAATACAACTTATTAGTCCAAGAGCCAGCAACGGGTTTGCTTACAGTATTTTTAACAAGCGTGTAACTGTTATGGAAGGTCCCTTTGAATATACTGAGAAGGAAACCCGAAGTCTGGCAAGCCTGTGGTGGTGGTTTTGGCCCCCTTGCGTCCTTGAAGGATGAAAAAAAAATAATAAGAAAAAAGTATAATAACTAGTCTGGCTCTTTGCTATGTTAAAGGTAATCATATCTTATGTAAGTAAAAAGATTGACGGACGCTTTCGCGGGTGGTAAGTTTATCCCAGATTCACATAAAGTTGCATAATAAACTTAACAATTTACTGGAAAATATCGAGAGATAAAAAAAAACTGATTCTCAGCGGGCTGTGGAAATTCAAACGTGTGAATAATAAGCTGGTGGCACTGTAAGTCTGTCAAATTCGAGGTTACCAGGTTAGGTTTTCCGTCAATTTTGACACAGACTGATGCAAAATCTAACCTGCTAACCTCGAATTTGACATAGACTTACAGTGTTACCAACATATTATTCCTAGGTTTTGTGTCAGTTTTGACACATTATTTTTTCCGCCCTTCAAGAACGCAAGGGGGCTAAAACCACCACCGCAGGCTTGCCAGACTTTGGGTTTCCTTCTCAGTATATTCAAAGGGACCTTCCATAACAGTTACAGACTGGTTAAAAATACTGTAAGAATTACGTTGCTGGCTCTTGGACTATATATATTCCGTTCATGTTGTTTGGGCATAATATGGGGCCATGGAAATTTGGCATTTAATTTGGCAGTAAAGCTGTCTGTTGAATTAGGTTATGTTTTTCTAAGTTTGAGGTTATACGTAGCGTCAATGTCTAGTGCATTGTTGTCAGTTTTACTAGTTTGCAAGAGAATATCCTCACACATCTTTAATCTGATTTAACACAAGCCTGGCCCAAAGCAAGGATAACCCGAGGAATCGCCCAATTTTGATCATTTTTAGCAGACTTGATCAAACAATACCATCTCGTTTTAAGGTCGTGTATAATCGCAGGAAATTCAGCAACACGGTAAATATGTTCGCATGTCAGGCACTTCGGTGACGTAAAATTGTGTCGCGTAGAACAGTGTCCAACATTAAAAAAATAAATTATGCCCTCCTATTATGCCAAAACAACGTGAAGGGAATATAGTATAACCAAAATTATACCCATTCGGAATCACTTGACTTGTCTGTCACTGATAATTTTTAGTAAAATAGATGAAATGGAAGAAATTCGAAAGAAAGACATGTCGATTAATAAAATTAATTATAAAATTTGACGTTTCTAATCTGTCACATTATATTTTTCGTGTAAGTTATTGAGATAAGGGTAATAAAACCTAAAATAGTTGAGCTGAAAACTGGAAATTAAAAGAAACCATCGGACATGCGATATAACGAGCAGTCACAACAATTAATTTGAATGTTATTCGTTTTTTTGATGAAGTACGACAATATTAATAATAGTAAATCAACAGTTTCACCCTCCAATGTTGTTCGCCGTGCTTCTCCTGCGTTAAATGTCTCGGAGAGCACAGTTTGCCGAAAATATGAACTAGAAAGTCAAGAATGCAAAAACGGAAGTCGACGAAGCAATCAAGAACTCCACCAGGGACACTATATATAAAATGGATGTAGCTAAAGAATTTGTAACCATAGAAAACCTAAAAAATGCTTGGTTGAAGAATCTGGAGAAGATTTTTCACGTTCAGCTTCTTCCCTAAATAGATGGTGCAAGGAAATAGACTTCAAATGGAAAAAATCAAGCAATAGGTTCTATAACAGAATATTCATGTACAGAAATTGGCAAATTTACTTAAAATTTGCTACACTCAGCAAGTGTGTAATGTAGCAGCCGACGTAGCTTTATTATATTTACGTTTTACGACTCGTTATGTTTTCTTTAACATGTAAAAACAGTTTAATTTCGTATAAGAGAAAAAAATTTGTAGAAATCTTGTTTTAGAAATTGGCAGATGTCATGATAACCGACAAAACAAAATGTCATTTATTTCTCTAAAATTGCATCTTTAAGGATCGACATACGTAAAGTCACTAGATTATCACGTGACTCCGAATGGGTGTAAATATGACTATAGTAATTCAAGTTCTCTTCGCTTTTTTTGTTAACTCGTTTATAATTTCGTCGACGTTCACCTGCAGTTCTCTGTGAGTGGAAAGCATTGCCAATCCGTTCAGCCTATATTGCGATGTTGTATTTTAGAGGTAAGTCTTAATTCTTTTTAAGGTGGAGACTGATCCTTCAGCTGTTGCAGTTGACACAGGAATTGTTGAAAGGATTTGCAGCAACTACTGTAGATTATGTTGGAAAAAATGTCCTTATTTCACGTAGCTAGCGCATCCATTGCTGTCTTATATGGAAGATTTTGTACATGTTGGCGTTTCCGGTATAATTTGAACTCAGGTTCGTTGAGATAGGATTTTAAAAATATTAGTCTGAATTCTGAATGTAATAATTGATATTCAATTTGTACTTACACATTATTGAAATGTGTTTTAGATTTTTTCTTTAGGACGAATTTTAGTTATTCCTAAAGCCTGTGGGGGGTGTTCCGACACCCATATCACCCCCCATAGTTACGCCACTGCAAAAATCATAACACTTAATACAAAATGGGCACCAATCGTTCCATACAACATAAAACTAAATCTAGCTATGAAAACATCACCTACCTTGGATGCCTCTTACTTCAACCTAAATCTTCAAAGAACACAAGCAGGTTCATGAAGGGTCGTGGCACAGATACACAAAGAAAATATAAACCAGCAACAGTAAATAGAATTTACTATTCAACAACACTTAACAATTATCCAGCATAAATAAAGCTGGAGACTCAGTTAGGTCGAGAATAGGTAATTAACAAATAATTGAATTTGGAGTCACCCAATTCATAACACAAATTAAAATTCAAACACATTAACAACAAATTAAAACTTCGAACACTAGCAGCATTAATGGTTGCGCTCTTCGACCGGCTTGCAAAATTGGTAAGATTGAATTATAAGCCGGGTGCCTAAGGACACACTGCGCTAGGGGTTCGTGCAGGGTACATATATAATTTCAGCTATCCCTAGGGGAAAACGCATGGGCCTTTATAAAACTACATTATTATTTTTTATATTTAAACACCTTTGCATCAAAACATGCAATACTATAGCAATCGCTGAAATTCAAATTGCATGTACAGTCGGCCCCTTAGAAATCAGGACAATACTATGATACATTTTGCGTGTATTTTTAAGTGTATAAACTGGGATTTTACAGTTGTGATGGTTTTGATTGTTATGTCAGATTTTTTATTTGTCAAATATGAAATGCCAGCTCACATTAATGAAGTAACCAGATAAAAAAATAATAATAAATCAAATATTACAACACAACATATAATGTGTCCAGATTTGTAAGACGCCAACTGTACTTACTGTTGGTTGAGCTGTTGGTTTACCAGCCCTCGAAAGCAGTCGTCAGGGTGAAAACTAGTCTACTTAATCAAGGCATTCAAATCCTTCAGGAGGCTTGAAATTGTTCGGCGTTCACGGCCGCCCTAGATGAGTGCTTACAATCGAAAACTGACATTCGGAAAAATTCCATTCCAGTTACCATTATTATTGAAGGCCGTGTGCTTTTTTGGAAAAACCAAAATTCTTCCGCACAGCGCTCAGCAACAAGAAGAGCGTGCAGGATATTAATATTAGATAAACGAGCCGCATCGAGAAGCGAATCGCAAAGAACGCACAAAATGAATGTGCTTTACAATAGTCCTACTGCTTATAAATAATTTTTCAAAAATCAAGCTTCAAGCCTACGATTCAAACTTATACTAGTTTTGGGTAAATTAAATGAAAATGTTACAACAAAAGTTGAATTATTCACATACGCAGCCAGTTGGTTCGAGGACAACTCCTTAATGCTACTACTACTAAGTAAAGAACTCATCTACCTTTTGGTGTTGAGCTTCAGAATTCTGCAAATTGTGTCTTACAAAATTGCCTCCAAATCTTTCTGCCCTCGTTCTTCTCTCTGCCTCCTGCCTATCCACTCCTCTGCTTTTAAGAGATCTGTTTACTGTATTGTCCCACCTCAACTTTGGTGTGCTCGTGGCTGATTTTCCTGCATCCTAGTTTTTCATACCGCTGTTAGGTTAATTTTTATTCTTAACGCCACTTGTGGAAATTAGTTGCTTCTCGTTCATTTTGGGCTAAGCCGGCCTTGCCCATATGATTCTGTAGATTTCGATTCATGATACAATTCTAACTAGTGGCTATGCGAAGCCTGCTGAGTTGGCATCAGTATAGTACTCTGTAAATATGTGGGCAACTTCTGCTGCCATTAATAACGTCTGCAGAGTTTAATGGGAAATTAACTTTTTCTGTCATTACGCCCTGCACGAGGGGAATGCATCATATTGATCGCATATATATTGGATTAGCATTCCTTTTATGGAACAGTGTTTCGTTCGTAATAATTAGGTAGTAAAATTAATATATATAGCTTGTATAGATGATGCCGTCCTCTAGGAATCGACCAATGTAGGTTCGCGTTGGCGAACGGTTAGTTCACACATCATCCCCAGGAGGTATTGTGGCAATTTTGTCTCTTGTTTTAAGTTGTGGAAGTATTAACACGGATTGAGAAAAACCGGATTGTATCTAGCCGTGCAGTCGTTTGTTACATAACGCTGGGGTGCGCAGCTTTTCGAGTAATCAAAACATCGATTTGAAAGTTGTTGAGGGAATTTTAGCTTTTCCATTTCAGTCAAGCAACGTCCTAGCGTCCTTGGGGCAGCTCGAGCTTATTTTGGTCGTAAGTACCGTTTTATTATATAACACCGCTTTAGGAATTTTCTCTTCAGCCTTTCTTTCGACCTGCCCAAATCATCGTAGCTGGTTTGTCTCGACTACCTTAGTTGGTGGTTTAGTTTGAAGGTTTCTCTATGATAGAATTGTTAGTATTCTGATCCATTCTTTTAACTCCTTCCACTTTGCTCATGTATTTCATTTTCACGATCTGTAATACAGTCAGACCTCGCCGTTAGCGGCTTTGCGGTTCGCTGATTTGATTTTACGAGGGGCACCTTTGTGCTCCGTTTTGATGAGCTTTTGTTTATTTTAACAGCGATTTAAAGTTAATGTCAGGTTAGTGATCTTCGTAAGACCGGCCGTAAGTAAATAAAGCAGACGTAGGCGGTTTATGTCATGAACACCTAAATAACATTATTTATCACGAACTTGTAAACACACTTATCGAGCCTATTGCTTTGAATCTCTTATTACGAAATCGGACCTGAAATAAATTGTAAAATAATAATTTTAATAAACAAATGGACATTCGAGCTCTAGATTCAAGTGGCAGACTTATGTTACATATAGAATTTTAGTCCAAACTTTACTGTCTTCTAGAGCGTTTCTGCCGAAAATTCAATTGAGTTTAATTTTTAAAACACAGAAAACCATGTCGTCAAAGCGTAAAGTTTCTGCTTCAGATTTGCCAGACAAAAAACGCAGAAAAGTTTTGGTTTTTTGAGGTTTCATAGTATAAATAAATCTAGTTAATGGAACCTAACCCCGTTTTTATTTATTTATTTGTGTATTCATTTGTGTTGACTTGCGCATCGCGGTTTTGCGCTTCGCGGCCTTCTGGAATCTAACCCCCGCGAACGGCGAGGTCTGACTGTATTTGTTTTTTAGTGCTTGAAATGTTCTGCCAGCCGCCCTCAATCTGTTTTTTAACTCGTCAGTTATCAAACCGTCACAGCTAATAGTCGCACCTAAGTACTTAAACGAGTTTACTTGGTCTAGGATAGTTTCTTGTAATTGCACTGTCACTTGCTAGGACCTTTTTTCTGCCAGTATTATCGTAGTTTTTTCATTGTTGATGGCTATACCTTTGCTAACTAATACTCTGTACCAAACGTCGAAATTTTTCCACAGGTGGTTTGAAAATTACACAGTTCCACGGGTTGGACCTCACAGGCCCAATTTATATTGCTAATTGTTTATTGTTAGAGTATCAATATTTGTATTCTATTGTCATTTTAAGGTAAAATCGTTTATTGTAAAGGTCTCCATATGAAAAACTGAAAAAATGTGTCCTTCGAATTTATTTATTGAAAAAATCTTACAATTTTACATATACTTAAACTATATAAATTTTTTAAAAGTAATAGAAGAGATAAAACCAAAATGATGACCATAGTAAACTAGAAACATATAGTAATTATAAAAATAGAAAATCCAAAGAAAGTGTGAAGTGTTTGTACACAAAATATCGATTCCCAAAGTCAGCTAAGTATTAAAATTTATTTGCGTAGTATTGGCAGCACATTTGCACATATTGCAAACAAATGCAGTTATTGCAGAATGTACAGTGATAATAGAATCTTCGATTCTTGCAATATTTGCAATGTCCTCGTCATCTAGCTGTTGAAGTTTGGAGTTGTTCTTCTGCGGTTACAGAAGAGTGGAATTTTCCGAGCTCTACACAACACACTGGTACTTACATATAATATATGGGAATTACCTAGCTTCCAGTAGAAAACAAAGCTGAGTTAGAAAATTTTAGGAATTGGATATCACAGTAACACGAATTCATGGGTTGGGCCTCACAGGTATAACGCCCCTCACACATCTAAACAAAAAGGGCTCAATTAAAAACAATCACATGGAAATATGTACCATCTAACAGCTGAAAGGTAAATATAAGCTTAAGCAGGTAAGAGTTTTTTTTTTACGAACGTTACAACAAAATTACGTTTTTGCTGGATCTCGTAGGCTTAACCCGTGGAACGGGGAGGATTAATACCAAACAAGCAAAAAAGTGTTTTTTTCAGAACGGGTGGCTCAAATTTGAAAAGATTGAACAAAATACAATAAAATGATCAGCATTTTTAAGTGAAAAACTACCAGTTTCCTAGGCGTTTGTCCTGGAGAGTGTGTGGTCCTGGGAACAACACATAAGAATAGTTTTTATTTGTGCTTTCACTATAAAGTTCTAGATATACATGTCATGAAAAGGTAACACTAGAACAATTAGGCATATGAACAAATGACGGACAAATATCACAGACAAGTATTATTGGTGTAAGCAATGCCGGGTACTCTTTCGCAGACTAAAAACATTCAGATATCAACAGTGACCTGACCCTACATCGAAACTGTTTAAAATTTAAGTTTTTTATATTAAGCTGTAGCTTTCTCTATAAAGTAATTCCTGCAAGAGGGCGCTTCCAAATTTCTTTGATTCATGTCTGAGAGTAACTATTTCACTGCGATTACGTGTCAAGTTACTGTGACTAGCAGAGTTAATATTATACAAATGAACATTTTTCTTACACAACAGACATTTAATAGTTATTTATTATACAAATTTTATAAGACACTATTCTGTCGCATGCGTTTTTTAGAACAACTAAAATGCCCTTCCATGATTTTGTATTTTTTTAAATTATATGTTCTAATCTAAATAAAGATAATGATAAACTGTTCGAGTAGTGACAAAGTACTTCAATAAAGATATTTTGAGAATTATTTATTTGATGAAAACATGAGGTATGCTTTGCTGTTCAACGGAAATTACTCTGAAATTAATAAAGATTTTCTATTGCAAAAATCAGAGTTACAAACGATGTTTAAACTAAATTATGGGGAAACACGCCGGAACAAATTTAAAACTAATAAAATACACTATACATGCGGTGCATATACAGGAATGTTTGCTATTTACCTATATTAAAAAGAAGCAATATTTTGAGAAGTTTAACAGTTTAAGCCACCACAGGAGTCGAAATTTAAATTATTTTCTCAATTTGGGATTTTTCTCATCAACCTTAAGTCCCATGCAATAACTGTTCTGAATTTCGAGTTTCTAGGTGATCGGCAAGTGCAAAAAAAGGATGTCGCCTTTTTTGCAGTTTTCCGAAAACTTTGTTCTTTTTTAATTTGAATTCCAACGTGTTTTCTGAAATTAAGAATATTTACAATTTTTCTCAACTTTTTGCCTTAAAATAAGTCAAGGAAGATGCCAGTTAATTTTCTATACGTACCCTGTATATAAAATCTAGTCGTGCCCATTGCTGTTTCGTGGAGTCTCCCCATTATTTGCCAATTCGTGGAGTTATCTCCTTGCGGTTGCGTGCCGTCATCCCCTTTTGCCCATTGTTATTTCTGGCGTCGCCCGATTTGGCATTCTTCGACGCCTGCGAGCTCTCAGCGTTCAACTGAAAGCGTACTGTTTTAAAATTGAACCATTCATGCAACGCCATTTTGAAGTCACTTGCTGTTCTTGTCTTTGTTCAGTGCGATGCAGAACATTTGTTGCGCAAGCTCAGTTCAGAACATGTGTGCATGACCTATATTTCTATAAATAGCTGCTACGCCCGAACATAGTGTGGCCTGTTCACAACGGTCATATTTGAATTACATTAGTTAAGTCATATTGTTTGCTCTCCATTGCAAGCGGGCCTTGCTTGTATCATTTTGTTTTGTTGTTGAATTAAGTTAAAACTATTAACTCCTTTGATACTAGTTGCGAAGCATATACATACATGTTCAAATTATTTGTGTCAAACTTATACATGCGCACCTAAGTTTTTAATAGATGCAAATTCAATTCTTAGTTTGTGCCTTTTTATTTTACTACTTGCATGTGTTTATTTATTTGTGTTAGCCTTTACTTTGGTGTGAATTATTTATTGGGATTTTTGGCGAATGCAGCTAAATCCAACGACAGGTAGGGTAAAAACAAACTGGGACGCCTCACAGGATCGCAGAAGTGGAGCAACTACCCCCTTGGATTTCGGATTTCTACAAGGACCATTCAGAAACTTTTCTACCTTATCAATCAAATCCGTGGCGTCTACCCCTTTTTGATTTTGACTACAGTCAACCCTATTGTGACTGCATCTCGCTTCATATTACATCGTGTTGATACGAACCACCCCTCCCACTGAGCTTTACTCGGTCAACTCTCTGTTACAGGACCATTGAGACGTAATTAGGGAGAGCTTTGCTTTTTTATGTAAGTATTAGAGGGTCTTAACAATCGATTGAGACTATCCCCCTTTAAGTGACAATTGTTTCGGCAGTCACCTATTGCGGTAAATGCCGATTTTATCTGTAACAAACTGTGTTCATGTTTCAAAGTTGAATTTTACCTGTAACAGCTTGAAATCTTTATAGGAATTAATCCATACCATAGGTGCAGCCCTCTATCAAAAATTGCCCAAATAATACATGTTAGGTAGACGGCAACACAACACTCATGATGAAATATTGAAAGAGAGAGAGTGAATACATGAGGGTTAAATTATAGCGCATGAAATGGAATAGGTGTCGTTGTGCAAACATTTTTTCACTCAGTTGGGATTTTTTTATCGGCGTAACCTATAGTTTTTATTGGCTCACTGATCTCATTAAGATCAAAATTAACTTTTAAAATCGAACCTGGAGAACGTCCTGGGAGAAGTTTAGAGATACGGATTTTACACGTACATTTTTGGAATCAATATACCTGCTGACCGGTTTCAAAACCGAACATAGCAAGTTCTTAATTTTTAGTAAACAAATGATGTCTCTAACGTAATTGATGTATAAGGGCTTTCAGCCTCTCCCATTCCCTATAATTTAAAGCTCTGATCTAGGTAACTTTGTTTATTAAATTAAATTAAACTTTTCTAGTAGCCTTGTGACACACCATGCTTTTGTTATGTTCGGTTTTGAAGCCGGTCACTCGGTATGTATTTGCTAGATAAACGACATTTGTGGCTTATATACTAATACAGGATGTAAACGGGAATTCAGTATATAGGAAAAAGACAATGTTAAAAATTACGAGGCATCAACTCTAGTTTTGACCCGAATAAAGCATAAGTTTAGTGTTTTGGTAACATGACAGTACAAATATTTTGTTTGTTTTGACGTGTAGCCGAATTTATCTTTAAATTGCTATTTATGCAACAAGTGCTAAAAGTTGATAACATGTCGAGTAAAATAACACTTTTAGCATGAGTTTGCATACAACATTTTTTTTACGACCTTAAATTTTTTGTTATTAATCCATAAATATCGATTTAACAAAGGTTTGCATTTATGATAGTTATAATTTGTGTCATAATAAAGAGATGGCCTTGACGCGCAGGTAAATGTTTATGGAGCCAGTACTGTCAAAGTCAGTTATCAAAGGTAATTATTAATACTACACATCTGACTTTATTCATTACATATCGCTTTAATTATTTAAAAAGCATTTTACCTCTAACGCATGAAGTAATTAGAATAACTTTACAATCTCACTTCCAGTTCGAAATTGTAGTTTTATAACCTCACTTCACTTTATAACACATGTGCTAAAAGTAAGCAGCTGATCTCTTTAAACACGCTAAATTATAAAACGTCACTTTTAGTGAAAAAAGCTAGCGCTAAAAGGCTTACTTTTAGTGGTGGTCGTAGAAAAACATTATTAGTTTTGAGTAAATCTGTTCCATAAAATGAGTAACTATTTCTATAGGTTTTGCTTTATTTCAAATTTATTTTATGTAACAAAGCTTAATTAACCGTTGGCATGGTAAAACAAACAATGTTGCTACGATACATGACCACAAATATAGTCAATTCTTTGTAATTTTTAACATTGCCTTTTTCCTATCTACGGCATTCGCGTGTATACCCTGTATAAGATATTGACTACTCTTAGTGTAGGAACTGTCTTGCAAGTAGGTCTTGGAACTTCTCTGACATTTTAAATAAATGCTATCAAGAAATGTTTTTTTTTAAATTACAGTTGTCAATTAAAGTCGCTTTTACCCATATATGTAATACTCCTATAGTGCTAGTAGGGTCTGGAAACGGGCGAAAACATTACGGCGCCGACATATAGTAAGCCCGTCTCTTTCTGAATTCTACGCGTCTCGTGCACATGCCTGAGAATTCGAACTGCACAGCTTCGTTCACGTGTTCACGCAGACAATGTTTAAATGAAGCAGGATTAAGCAGCAGAAGACCGGCAAAGTTCAAAGATTGCGTTTTGCTCTCAGATGTGATGAAGGTTTGCCTTATATTGCCTGATTGACGTCAGCGTGTATGGCAAAGGGAAGCAGAGAGATTTACAAGTTGCAATGTTTCGTTTGGTGGTGGCTCTGTGAATTTGTTGATCCGTTAAGCAAGTCCTCGGTTCGAATCCCACGGCAGCCGGAATTTTTCTGCAGCCTTTGCGATTGGAATCGGGCTCGGTGCGACTATTCACAGTTGGGCACCAAATTAACTGTGCTCTACTCAGAGCCACAGACAAGGTCGACACATCACCAAGACACACACCTCACACAATAGTTGCTGTGCAAGCGCAAAAGGTGCACTCCAACTTTGTAACCCGAATCTTGGGCAAGTTGAGCATTGTACCACCAGACGCAAGCGTATAAAGCACCAGCCTCTACACCGCAAGGTACACTGAGGTTAACGATAATACTTAATATAACGTTTTATGAATCATGGGATTTTTTTTAATCTAAAAAGAGTACTGCTACTGATTGCACGGCGGTGTTTGTTTTGCCCCTTCGTTATTTTAGTTTTAATTACCCTCAAGTTGCTAGGTAGCTCAGATGTCAATGCGCAAGACCCGTTTGTTACCACAGAAGTGGCTATGGAAAAACCAACACGGCGTTGCTCCGAGCTCGTCTCGTCCACACCTTTAGGTCTGAAAATAAACACTCCAACCTCGCTGGGAATAAATGCCAAAGCTAATATAAATTAATGTTTAGTTGAATGGCTACGGGCTAAAAGCGAAATTCTACTTGCTATAACGATTTAGCATTACCATGCCATTAATAAACAAGGATTAAAGTTGGGTTTGTAATGCTACGGCCTAAAGCTAAATTCTACCCGCAATTGCAATTTGGCACTAACGTATGCCATGAATAATAATAATCAATAATAATAATAGTGAGGCACTAACACCTCATGAAGGAGCTTGGCCTGCCATATAAAGGTTAAAGTTGCGTTTGCAATGCTACAAGTCAAAAACTAAATTCTACACGCATTCAGCCAAATTCACTTTAGTCCGGTACTGCGTACGCGTAACCACTCGCAAGCATTTGCTGACTATGCGGCCACGTCTTGAAACCAGCGCCACAATTCCGCATTAACGTATGGCGCAATAATGTGATCTCCTCGAAGTATGTAGCGGCTTGGCACTGGATTATGGATTTGATCAAATACATTGGTCGTAAATGAACTAACCTGTTTTCCCATTTGCTGACAGCTATACAGCGAATCTGTTCCCTTTAATGGCGTCGTTGGTAAAATTTGCACTTAGGACGCTCTGTCTGTTGGGATCTAGTCACCACACACTCGATAACTAACAGCAGGTTTCCCGACTAAGTGAATGGCAGCAGCCGAAGGACTGGATGATCGTTTTATTATACCAGCATCTAACAACTCCTACAGATGCCTTTCTAAAACAATATTTGTTCTGGATTGAGACGCCGACATTTGGTAAATTTATAAGGTCCCGTTGTAACGATTCTGTGAACGACGCGATGTTCGATTCGAGCGTTAATATTAAAATAAGTAAGTAGGTAATGACGGGAATTGTTGTAACAAGTTTTTATATGATGTTTCGACTAATTTTGGAATTTTGTTTGGTCCAAGTGTCATAGTAGAAGTTAAAAGAATATGACCGTCTGTATGGTTTGGAAGATTAAGAAGATGTAGTAAGGTGTTGTTAGTTAATGTACAACCACACGCGCTTGCTAGTGGTGCACCTTGGACGGGTGGTAACCGCGTAATGTTGTGGGCGATGTTGAAAGAATCAGGAAGGCATCCAGGTTTATCAGCAACATAAGGTGAATGTATAGCATATTAAGTGGTCAAATGATGATTAATCATGGATGGTTGTTGCCTACACTTGACTAGTGCAGGCCATGAATGCGCACGAGCAACGAAATCAGGCCGTAAAAGTGGTCGCTGCACACATCCGGTCAACATAGGCCATGGATGCGTGCGAGCGACAATAACAGGCTGCGGAAGTTGGTGGTGCATGTGTTTAGGGTTTGGGAAGACTCGGGCTTTTCGGACCCGTCGAGTCCGGGTAGAACTCAGTCGGACTCGTCGAGTCCGAGTCCGGGTCCGGGTCCGGGTATTTGATATTTTATGTCCAAACATATCTATTGTGTATATACTTTTTTTGTTTTATCAATAATTCATTATTACAACAAATAAGTGATACAAATAAAAAATAAGAAACTGAGAAAACAAATTTAACTCATAATATGGTAAAATATGTTAAAACAGACTGGGTATCAGGTTAGGGTATTCCTAACCGGACTCGGCGGGACCGCGTCTGGGTACCCGGAACCGAAAAACCCTACAACCCAACAAAATATAAACAAGTTAATAAAATATCTTGAAGTATCAACATGTATTTCAGTTCAGTGCTTCTTATACACTAAATTTATTTTAATGGTTAACATAGAAGTTTGGTTTCCGTGCCAGCATTTAATCATACAGGTCACTTCCATGGTTACAAATGAGGCCAATAGATTAGAGCGTTTGTTTTACAAGTTAACATACGAATTTGAATTAGATACTTGCTAATAAGAAACTTAAATTTTATTACCTGGATGTAGGTATGCAAGTAAAAAGTAGATACATAGGTACAACTCACAAGTTGTATCTCTTCTTCAGTTGTATATAGTGATGGGCATAACCGAACAATTTTCATAACCGAATTATTTGCATTCGAATCATATTAATAACCGATTGATTATTTGAATAATCATTCGAATCAATTTTGGCTCTCGATTCGTTTCGATTAAGTCAGCCGGTTTGCCGGTTGGCGGTTCACCGTCAACTGCATCGGCATCGTAACTTGCAGATAGCAGAGGAACTCAGTTAATCGTTAATTATAATAATTGTATAAATGATTTTTATTTGATTTCTAAGGAGTTTAAACCATTGAGAATAGCTATATCAATACTAATCATAAAGAAATTATAAATATGCGAATACAAAGTATCTATGGAATCTATTTTTAGTTCCTAAAATTCTCTAGTAGTCACCCTTCCCATTTCGCTTGCACATCATACCGGTATATTTTAGAATCCATCATTTATCTACGTTCAGCCTTCCGCGGTTCTAAGGACGCACACTTAAAATTTTCAACATCGAAATCCACTTCTTGTCCCGACTGCTCCGTTATTAAAAATTAAATATAAATCTTTTACGATATTGGAAAATCTTATTTCGCTTTCTGTTTATCCCTTATTAGGCATAAGGCATAGTGAACGTAACTGGAAAGGACCCGTCGCGTGCGCAAAGCACGCAAAACTGTGTCAGGGGCGACAGACTGAGATGGAATGATCGTGTAGTATCCCTATCTCTGTTTTACACATGCAAGTGAATGGCAATTGTGCGGTTTATTTCCCATTTATTAAAATTTGTTATTATTTTGAGGAGCTTGTATCTGTGAAAAGGTTTTTAATTGTCGAATTACTTTTACATCAATCAGTTCGTGTATTTTGTTGAAAGCAAATTTCAGCAAAATAGTGTCAAAACCATTTTCCAAGTGTTGTGTTTACAAACTGAACAATCATGGTGCTTAATTGTGTAGCTTATGGTTGGAATAATGTACAGGATGCAAGGAAACCAATTTCATTTCATACGTAAGTTTACAGTTTCTTATAGCCTAAAGTCTATAAAATCTTTATTGTATGTTAAAACTTAAAATACTCATTAAAAATGTAGTTAACCTATAAAAGTGAATAAAATATATAATACATTTTATTATTAATTAAGTATATGTTTATTTTAGTTTTCCAAACGTTCAGAGATTCTGGAACTTTTGGTGAAAGCAATAAGAAGAGTGAATTGGTTGCCTTCCAAGTCGAGCAGGCTGTGCGGGGAACATTTTTTATCTGTGGATTACCAAATTAGGTCAGGATCAGCGCTACCGTTCGTAAAATTACCAAATACCCACAACAGATGCCGAAAATGCCCGATTTTACCCGCAAGTGCAAAACAGCAGAAAGCCCGCGAATTCAAATAATTTTATTTTTATGTGTATTATTTTAATACTCCATAACTTAATAAAACTCCAGTTTTAATTATTTTTCTGTTTATTTATTAAAAATACAACATAAATCCTTTGAAGTAAAACAAATCTGGTGTGATATACGCACACAACTTCCTTTTACAGTGATCTTATAATTAGCCAAAAATTTGATTTTTAATTGTTTAGCATTTGTCAAAATTTTTCAAAAATTACAAATTCTACAGTAACCGTACAAAATAATACAAATTTTAGAGGTATTCAACTGGAAAATCACCTATCTCACATCAGTACACATTAAAGAAGCAATAAAAATTTAAAATGTTCATTTTAGAATCAAAGGGGTACAAAGCTATTGATATTTATTTAATATTGTTTATCTACTTTGGTGTCAGAAGATGATTATTATAACACCGAAAACAGTGCTACAATAGAGTCTATTAGAACACTGTTTTTGCATTGTTGTTTTCATATGAAAAACATGGAAACAGCCTACCTTGTTTCACATAACTGGCAGATGGTCACATTAATGAAATGTCAAAATTAACAGTTTTTGATTATTTTTTTATGCAAAGTAGATAAAATGGTATATTATACTCGTTTAATGAGAGGAAGTGTAGCACTCGTTCCATTGGGGCACGACGAGCGTAGCGTAGACGTGCTACAATTGTCCTTCTCATTAAACTAGTATAATAATATACTATTTATTTACTAGCAACGTGATATTGTACATTTTCGTCATAGAAACAAAATATGAAAAGCTACTCATAACTCCCAAGGGACCTGTCAAATTTTTTCTCCCTCAAACTCTTGGTAACCGTGCAACTATAGGCCATGTCTTAGCAACCATACATTGAGGCAACCCTTGATGTTACTTAAATATTCTAATTTTAAATGTCATTATGACATTTTGAAATTTCATACCACTATTACAATATGCTAGTAAATAAAATATTGTATGCACCACGAGAGATATTCATGTTTTTTACCCTCGGTTGACTTACAGACCTCGGGCCAGAGCCCTCGGTCTGTAACACATGTCAACCTCAGGGAAAAAACATATTCATATCTCCATTAATGCATAAATATCTATTTTACGTTTGAAAGGTAGCTTCAGCTTCATAATAGAGAGTTTGAGCACTTCGACGTTAAACTTCCCGTTAACGATAAAGTCACATGACTAGTAACGATAAACTTTTACGGGAGGGTATCATTTTATAGAGTTTGAGCACAACAATAACGAACGGTATTTGAACATAACCTCACAATTTGGCAAATATTGAAAGGTTGTAGTATATTTCCTCAGTTTGTTAATTATTGGTAAGTAAATACAAGGAGCAGTAATTACCTAAATAACATAACTATTACAAGAAGTTAGGCATCGTAACGCAACCTCACAAACCAACTTAGCGTTTACGGTAAACCTCTACGCTATTCGTAGTGAAATAACGTGCTCCGAAAAGTGTTTAGCGTTACGGTATTTTTTGCGTCTACGCAGTTGCCTTAAAATAGCGTTAGCGTATAACGTACAAGGTGCTCAAACTCTCTAATACCCGAAATTACCCGTAATATTCAATATCCGCGTAATTACCCGCAAATGTCTGAAATACCCGCATTTCGGGTAATTACCCGCAGATTGGCAGCACTGGTCAGGATGTAATACGAAATTACTCAAACTTGATGCTGTGCCAAGTATTTTTTCATTTCCAAAACATCTATCAAAAAAGGCAACACCATGCAGGAAATTAATTCGACATGATGTGAGTTATTAAAATAACCTTCTGTATTATGCCAAACATTATTGTCTTTTTATTTTTTTTTATATGGCAGATGATAGGGTTAAAGAAGAACCTATGAGTATTGAATTTGGTGTTACTACACCAGAATCGATAAATTTGCCATCGCCATCTGCTAGACTGCTAGAGGATCAAAACTGCTCAGGGACCAAGAAACGCAGACTGCAGCAATAGATGATAAACTTTTCCGCTTGAAAAGGCAAGTAAAAACTTTAAAACAAAACAGTCAAGAGGACAAATTTAAAGGTGTCTACTATGAAACATCTCATTAAGGAAATTTCAAAAAGTGGCTTTAGCAATGAAAATTTAAATACTGTCCTGAACAATTATTTTGAAGGTTAATAATAATGCTTGTGCTAAACTATTGGACTTTAAAATTAATAATGATTTTTTTAGGTCTGCCTTTAGATCTTGTGCTTCTGCAGAAAACAGACTCGGAAATTAAAGATCGTGGCCAAAGACGATAAATGTAGGCTAATTGTATTTTACATAATTTATTCATGTAAATATTTGTACTATGAAATATTATTAAATACATTTTGCAATTAATATATTAAGTATATAAAAGGATTTATTCTTTATAATTTATTGCTAACTAGCTGAAACCCGCGGCATATGCCGCATTTAAAATGTAGGACGAATTTAATAACTTTTGTTGCACTAAAGAAAGTTTTAAAAG